>JAQFZC010003955.1:0-17285 GCA_034695205.1 Dicyrtoma fusca | reverse complement strand
AATCACAGTTTCAATAAACTCTTAGTGTGCGAAATGAATACAAACAAATTTAAAAAATAATATAGAGTTGAATTGAGGAATTGAGTGGGATTAGAAGTAATTTATTGAGTGAGAAAAAATACGATAAGCGAGAGGCATAATAAAAAACTTACTCTTAGTGCTCCACCAATAAGGCCTTTAGATAAAATATGATTTTTATTGCTACAGTATCAGTAGTGCATCTGCTAAGAAAAACTTGAGAAAATTGAATAGGGAGTCATTTAAAAGAATCAGGAATAATAAGCCAATGTATATTCACACTGATTCCCTTCAATTCAATATTATTACAATTTAAAATTCTGACTTTATTACAAAGTTACACATGATGCTTAAGTATATGCCTGCCACACATTGCAGCTTAGAATAAGGTATCGGCATCTTCGATTCTATTGTTATGGTGTGGCCATGACAGATTCTACTGACAGATTCCCAAAGAATCGAAGGAAAAGGATCTTAATCAACTCGTTCAAGTTCCTATGGGTTCTAAATGTTTAGAACCTGATTAGGTAAAAATTATTCTTCATTTTAATTTATGGTGAAAGTGCAAAGACTAGATAAACATAAAAATGGGGAAAAGATATTTCGTTTAGTCAAAGCACTGCACCGCTGCTACATTATAGTTAACATCATTTTTTGATGGTCCTGTTGTTTTTTTTCTTCGCTCTTTCCACTGTATCTGTTTCTCGTGTTCAATCACTCATATAGTTTTTAAGTAGGCAGAAAGAAAGAGAAAGGAGGCCAGAGCGACATTATTGATGATGGTTGTCTATAGAAAAGCTTTTAGGTTAAGAAAATACAAAAATAATATGAGAATTGGAGGAAGATTGTGCTACTGTAGTGTAGATACGAAAGAGAAAGTGCGTGTGTGTGTGTTTTTATATGCAATGCTACGTGGCGTGGCAGTAATTCTGTCGTGGGCCTGCGTGTACTATGTATTTGCATTCTCTCCATACGTGGCCCTTGTCCTCATGAATTGAGTGGAGGATGTGAAGATGGAGACGCACTGTGAGCGTAACTTTCTTTCGTTTTTATTTCCTGTCGACACACTTGAAACTGTATTGTCTTTTTTCCACTCGTTTTTCTTTTTTCTCATTTTCTCGAGACTCGGCTGATGGTCCCTAAAGATATGTGCTTGAGGGTTCTTAGGCGGCCTTCCAAGCCGGTGGCTTCCGTCCTGGCAGGTAACAACATGGATACCAATACAAATAGCAGTACGCTTTCACCTAAGAAACAAAACGACCCTTATGTCTCTAGTCTTAAGGTGAATATTACAAGAAACTTAACTGTTTTTTTCTTTGCTTCTTCAGTACCGATTCACAACATCATAGCCATTATGTCGCCCGATGGTCCGTGTGCAGTGGCTTCTCAAGCAAAAAAGAGAAAATAATAAGGTTCCATCTTTCATGGTCTAGATTTCATTTCATTTGGTTTTTAAATTCGAATTCAAATTTGCTTGAGCAGACACAGACCTAGGGTTACTTGGAAAATGTAAAGTGCAATGAAATCCACGAATTTGACAATTTTGCAACAAGCACTATAGTACCTATTTGAGGACTATAGCGATAGTTGTACATAGTCTATGCACTTACATGCATTGTTTTGCACATTGGATGATGATTGCCTGGGTTTCTACATGAGTCGTTCACACAAGGGACATTTGCGTTGCATGAGATGTAAATAGGTTGAGTTTGTCGCTTTGGTTTCTTCTCATGTGTCTTCCCGATAATGTAATGGTTTGAGGCCATCAGGGGAAAAGAATACGTACTTGACAAGCTTTTGTTTGAACACAAACTCAGAGCAAATGGATTGGCAGAGTCGATAGAATCAGTTCCATTGGAAGGCTAACAATCCATACTTTGTATGCATAAGAACCAGTTATTTTGAAAGTGAAAGTTTTTTAAAAGAAATTTGTCACATTTGTAATGCATTGCAAAGGTGGGTGGGTACGCACGTAGCAAATGTAGGAGCACAATTTAAGCGTACGCATCTGCTCGTAGACGCTTGAAAGTAATAAAATATATGTAAAATGTGAAAGGGGAAGTAAACGAATAAAGGTTTCCTGCTCTTCACCAGTCTCCTTGTAAGTCCCATAGAAAACTTTACATACAAGTTTAAAGCTCACTTGACTCTCGACCGACTTGCCCCCTGTGCTCTGTCCCTGCCCTGATTTGTTTAGGATGCGTTAGTATAGGTATAAGCGAAGAGAATTTGTGATGTTTCCCCTTACTTTCTCTTATGGGGGAATCCTTGGGTAGTTTTTCCTTTGAATTTTAATATGATAATGTAGTGGGTAAAGATGAGCTGGGAGAATGGAAATCCATGTAATATTATAATGTGGATAAAGTTTTCCATGATTTCCTTTACTTAGCATGGGAAGGCAATAGAATTTAGTTTTTGGTTTGTGTACACACATGACATGTAAGTGGCCGTATATCGATGGAGCTCTCCTGCTTCTGTGGACTACAGCTTCTGCTGACGATGACGTTAACCTAGTTTACGGATGAGAATAAGTAGAATGAGTGCAGAGAGAGAGAGAGAAAAAAAATCCAATGATGTCACACATGGGAATTTGGGCATTGTTCCAATTCTGTAAGAGGCTATAGTGAATTTACAAATCCTAAGATTGGATTTGTAGTCGGTGAAAGCTTTTATAAGTAAGTCCCTGGCTCGCTTTCCTTTTTCCTCGGCGCTTTCTTTTCTTTTCGTGGCTTGGGTTGAGTTTGGACGGGTTTTGGTTTTTGGTTTGGGTTCTCTGGGTTCTTTCCGCAGCAAGATTTTCCTCAAGCGCAGCATCCTCCTCCTCCTCCTCATTTTGTCTATACATAGACAGAAGGAAAGGAGACAGTGAGAGTTAAGTCAAGAGAAAGACGGCGAGGGTGGCAACGTAGTGAAAGTGGTTAGTTGGCTAGTACTGGCACTGGAACTGGGTTTCTTTCAAATTCAAAAGAAAATAGAAAGTCAATTGATTTATCATAGCAGTTTTACAAATATCATGTGTATAAACATGACGGATGAATCGGCTCTAATGACAGATGACTGCGGGCTGTGATGAAATATTCTCTTTCTGAAATAGCGTAAAACGTTATAAAAAAGTTTTTACATGGTATTTAACAATATTCGAAATATCAAAACAAGGCGTTTGTTTTCCTCAAACGTGTTTTTTTCGAGCAGTTTACTTCCTTAAAATCTGATTTTCAAAAATATTTTTCTAAAACAGTATTTTTCTCACCTACTTAAAGAATAGATTGCTTTTCAGTATTTGAATGCTTTCTTTTCGAACGATAAGCTTTCCTTAAGGGTTACTTGGCTCCCTATCAATTACCACCATAAAAAGCGGTCTCCAACTGCTTGGGTGCATTAATATTAATTAGCTGATGCGTTTAGACTCGGTCTGAATCTGATGCTAACGAACAGGATGATGATTCATCGTCCATAGGAAAAATGGGAAGTTGGCAGAAATTAGGTGATTTGTATTACTGCTACCACTGCTACTGGCTTTAAGAAGGGTAAAAGTTGGAAGGTATCTGTATATGAATGACTTTAAGACACTACGTATATTCGATATCATTTAATTGGGTGGCTTTTTGAATTTGAATTTCCGGAGAACGTACCTATGCTTATAGCTGCCCATAAAGTAGTAGAAGCCGTAGATACATACTTAGAAATAGCTGGAATCCCAAAACCCAAAAGTACGTGTAAAAAGTGGTTGGAATGAAAATGACAAGACTTGGTCGTGGAAAGTCTAAATCTAAATCCCAGTGGGACGGACAGACGAACTGACTGCAGCGACTCACACTCGACTCATTAACCGATTTTCTGGTGATGTGACTGCCAAGAAGGAAGGAAAACTAACAGTTTCCATTGTCTCACTTTGAGCTTCACTTGTCTCACTCGCCCATGTAATTCAGAGCAGAACAGAGAAACTTCCTCTTTTTCCGCTCTTCCCTTTCCCTCCACTTTTTCCATTGAGCCTCCCGCTGCTACTACCACTGGATCTCATGATCATTAAGATGAAAATTAAAATGAGGCGGACTACCTCCTCTGAGGGGCTTGAGAAGCAAAGTGACGGGTTTCCAAGCAGTTGTTTGAGCAAATAGAACCAGAGGTACGTACCTAGCCACCTATATACATACCTATAATATTTTATAATGTGACAATTTCCAATTTCAAGGTAATAAAAATATTTGCAGCTTTCACAAACGGTTAAACAGGACTTTTTGCTCCTTTTTAAAATGTGTAAATATATCATTTTACAACTTTTAGTAAAACTATTTCCACCTTTTCAATGCAATGTAAATACGAATTTACTGAATTGTTAAAAAATGTTGAATTCGGCAAATAGAACAATTTGCAGACTTTCAAAGCATGTACATAGTATATTTCGTTCTTTTTAATTTTAAAAAATACGGAGAAGTGCGACTTTAAGGAACTAAGGTGGATCTTCTGCAATTCTCAAAAGCGTGCATGACAGCAGAATAATTTCTAAATTGTGGGGCAAAAACAAGTAGTAGGCTTGCAACATTTTCAAAACTAGTAAATAAAATAAACAAGATCTTTTTATAAAATCGTAGAGGCAGTTCAGTTCGCTGTTTTTGAAAGTGTTGGTAGAAAGTTATTTTTTCAAAAGCATTTAAATAATTAACGTTTTACAAAAAGTGCCAAGAAGCTTTCTAAAACACTTTTAAAAGTATCTGTTTGAGCTTTTCAAAATTATAAAATAGCTATTTTCATTGAATGAATAAAAATATTATCGTCTATTATGTATTAGTTAAGATTTTTAAATTACTGTTACCTAGAGTTAACGCGGTATACGTATGTGAGATCCGTCATTTTGCTTCTCAGTCCATTTTCCTTAGCTTTATGTGGATGCCTAGAGATAATGATATGGATATATATGTGGACTTGGAATTGACGATTCCTTGCTTTGACATCTTTATTTTCCTCCACAACTTTTGTCTTTCTCGCCTTCTTTATTTCTTTCTTCGTTTGGGCTAGAATTTGGAATAGATTGGGATTGTCTTGACGGGACGTCCGCTTGTATATCTGTAGTGAGAACCACTTTGAGGGAGCTTTCAGAAATTACGTCGTTAAGTTTTCGAAAGTTGGAAGAAAGTAAAAGTGAAAGTCTTTGAACTTTCTATCTCTAACTAATCGTATAGAGAAAGTGGTACGCAAATTTTCAAAATTTACCAACTTCATTTATGGACACCCCCTGCTCTCTCTGTGCTGGAAATGTGTGTGTGTGAATGTGGATGGTATATGCGTTTGGAGTTATTTAGTATGCTCTAGTTGGCTCCGGAAAGTTATCGCCTTTGAATGAAAATGACATAATGGACTACAGCAGTCGGCCTGCCAATGATTTCCTTTCCTTCCCCTTCCCTTTAGTCAGTTGCTTTCTCTCTCCTTGTCAGTCCGTGGAAAATGATATGGCTAAAAGTTTTGGCAATTTCATTTTCATTTACTTAAATATTAGTATTTTAGTCCTCCAAAGATTATGTTATTAGCATGTGGAGGGATGATAGCGATATAGCTTCATAACTAGGTAGGGACGCGTACCTACATACATACTTTCGTTAAGTATTAAGACATAAATGGTTGGCGCAGACAGTCCCGTCATTACATTGCTATTATTATTGGTCTGGAAATTATTTAGTACTTAATTTTTATTTTCAAAGTTTGTTTTTCCTTTTACTTTTACGCTTACTTTCACTATTAGTTTTTTATAGGATTAGTAAAATATTATTGACCGTCATATAGCACTTTCTTTGGCATATATTGAACTTATGAACAGAGCATATAATACTACATGGTTTGCACATTTTCAATGCCAAAATTGATAGAACTTTGGTTGGGTGTTTTAGACTGGTTATATGCTGGCCATAATTGTGATAGTAATGTTGTTTTAGTCTACTGCTTTATTTCAAACCTAATTAAATAGAATTCATTTTGTCTCCGTTTAGTTTAATGGAGAAAGTAGAAAAAAATTTGGATAATATTTCTGTGCTTTATTTAATGTCCAATAAGGAGTTTTGAGTATATTATAGATTGTATTTTACTTTTTGTTTAAATTTGTTGTGTCTTTATCTTTACTGATGGACAGAATCTATACATGGAAAGTGTAAGTCTATTACACGTAACTGTATGACTGGGCATATATAAGAAAGCAATGAAAGCGCCTGGCGGTAGAAGTGCCGCTAGGTAGAAAGCGAAAGCGCTATTGTTTTACAATGTGATACATTGTCTAACAAAACTACTAAGGTGTCTACTATACTATACAGTAGAGCAGTGATATGCCTATACGGATTTAGTTACATATGTACTTTCTTAGAGTTCCATTGGAGTTGGAGGAAAATAATTGAGTGTTTCGTACCTCACGACAGGCCAGGCCAATGGAATGTAATCCAGTGCAGTAGGAGAAAGGAAAATGAAAGACGAAAAAGAAATTGTGTTTCTTTTTTCTTATCAAAGAAAAGTTGATTTTTACTCAGGATTTTCCTCATTTACTGAGCTATAGACGAATGGGCCTGCTATACGTATATGATGTGGCATCATTGTAGTTCCTTTGGTGCTGTACGCAAGGGACTCTTCAATTATTACGTCTTATGCGACTTTCTCTTTTTAGTTACAGTATACATATTTACATACGTCCGTTCTATACTTCTCACGTTTAAAAAGCACCAGAGGCATGTTTTACGAGGCCTTTTGTCTTTAGAAGATCTGCTAAAATGCCACCAGTGTGTTTTGAAAAGTTTTCAAAGAACTAGAATTACGTTTAAAATTTTTGAAATCATTCAAATGACAAAAGGGTTGCTTCTAAATATTTACGGGGTTATAATTAGTTGTTTCACATTTTGAAAATAATATACATAGGTACCTAGGTATACACTATTCTGTAGATAAAGTTGACTATAACTATATAATTATAGTGAGTACTACAGCCTAAGTAGCATTTCAAAAATAGTCACGTAATATTTGCAAGGTTGCCTGAAGTAAAGTAGTTTTCAAGTGCTAGTAATTGCTGGAGAAAGCTCCCTACCCTCTACAATGCGCTCTCTATATTCTATGTACTTTCATTTCAACTTTCCCCTAGAATTCTTTCACTCACATGCAGTCCCACGTATTCCCCAGTTCTGGGTCTAATCAGAGAGACAGACTTCTTTAGATTTGTATGTATTTGTATGAGTAAGCGTTTCACCTCCTCCCTTACTTATTTCTTTGGACAAAACTCCCATTTCTATGATGGATTTTGATGAGTTATTATGTCATCATTATTATCATTTTCATCTCAATAGTGCAATTATTTCCCGGATTACTTGTTTCCATCATCATTGTTAGTGTCTCCCTTTGAGCTGGTAATTGTGGAGTGTGAAGAAGAAAAAACAAGTCTGAATGGTTCATTACATTTGTAACTGTAGTGTATCGTGTCTAAGCTGGGTACACCAGGATATAAATTTATAGCCGGTGAAAGTGTATACCTCAAAATACTTCAAAGCTGAAGAGCACTTTAAATTTACGGTATAATAGGCACAGCTTTATAAATTAATGTAATCCATCACAAATACATAGGGGCTTCCAAAAACTATTAGAAAGCTATAGATTCTTAGCTATAGAAGTTGTAAAAAATAAATATGCAAAATCCTCTTGTAAAAAAGCGTACATATCACGATTTGCACGTTTTCAAAAGGTAACCTAATAAAAAACTAAACTAAATTCATAGGTTTTAAGAAATTCATTTTTTTCAAAAAATTGTTAAGAACGTTTACAAACACGTTCAAACAACAACTTTGCATTGTTAGCATAGTAAACCAAGCAAATAAGATAAAATCAACCACTGCTTTCTCTCGTCTGCTTTTTTGACCACCGTGAAGGCAGTGCAAGTACACAGTTTTTTTTACTCTTATAAAGTTTGCATGTACTGGTGCCTCTATGGGATACTGCGGTTCCTTAGCAAACTACAAGATTATCATGATTATGATCTATTGAGGATGGTTGGCTTGCAGTTCCCGTTGCACTTAATGTAAAAATAATGTTTGGAATGATAAAGTGCGTACGTGCGCTTAGCTCCATCCTCTAAAGGATGTTCCAACTTTGGTGATTCCTGAGCATTTGATATTTCTTGTGCATTTCTATGGTTTATGGTTTGCATATCCCCGTGACCGTACTACCTATGATTTTCTACAGAGTGAAAGCAAAAAGAAAGCGTGGGGTCATTTGGGTCCTGGTTATTTGAACTGTTTAGTGGATAAATCATTTTTACAGCGTCCATGGTTTCTGTATAAAAAACTACCACGGCGCAGTACCCACTCTTTACTGTCTGTTCGTATCGGTATAGTGCGCCTACTAGCATATGCATAGCTGGTTGGGTACTTTACTAAGCCACTATATGGACTCTGTCGGAGTAGTTATTATGGTGAAGATATTGGGTCATCTGAGTAAACGGCCGGAGGAAATGAGAGTGCAAACTCATCGTTTCTCTTAAAATAATGTTTCCATGAACTACGTGACCTGTTCAGAATCAGAAAATAGGTTTTCTATTTTGTATGTAGAGCTATATATAGCTACACCTATGTACATGTAGCAAATATAAGCGGAGCTATAGCCTGGTTACATGCTCCTATATAAATCCAGGTCGAATTTATTTTGACGGCCAGAATTCACGAACAAGATTTACTACTATCAGTAACTAGCTACATAATATACTGACTAGTGAGTTCATGTGCACACTATCTGTAGACAGTCAGAAAACGAAATACCTGCATTGGACGTACGAGTGCCTACATAGGTTATATGTATCTCTGCAAATATAGTAATGTGTACTACTCATTTACCGTAAATCTCTGATTTTCTACCCAGTGCTAATTAGTGTTAACTCACAAAATTATTAACTCTACTATACTCTATTAGGTCTATATACGCAATTAACTCTAAAAATTCGTGTAAATACAAGTGAATTAACTATTTAGAAATTCCCATTATTGTTTTACAAATTAGCGCATTTAAAAAAGGGCTTTGAAAACTCTTTCAAAAATGCGCTTTTTAGAAACCTAAGCCTTGGGAAAAAAAATTTGTAAAACCTTACGTATGTATTTCAAAACCTGGTAACAAAACAGAGACGTAGGAAATGCATTATTTTAGTGTTTTCAATTTATTTAGCTAATCATTGAATTGCATTGAGGCGCAAACTCAACGTGTACTGATAGAAGTACGTAGCTTCGGGGGAAATTAATCCAAGACTTACGGTTCATACTGTTTTCTTTGCCTAAGCACATAAGTACATAGAACTACATAACCAGACAAAGAGTCTGTTTACGAATTGGACTTGGAAGTTGGAATTGGAATTCCTAATCCAAATCGAATTGGTCGTCCTTTGTGCAGAGGGCTAAACGGGCTGATGTCAGTTGTTCAGAGATACTTGACAGAAAAATAAATTGTATTTTAGATTTAATTAAATTCAATTTCAATTCTCAATTCCCCTCCTCAAATTGTCAATTGTTTTCTCTGGGAATGTCTAATTTCTAATCCAGTGTCTTTCTTTGTCCGTGTTGTGTGTAGGCGAGTGAGTCGGCCAATTGCTACTTGGCCGTCCTCACCATTCTGAACGTATCAACGGAGGATGCGGGGGAGTACATGTTCTTCGTCAAGAACTCCAAAGGGATCCACGAAGGGACGATCCTTCTCAATATCACACAAGCCAGCTTCTCCGTGTCCACCTCCAGAGCTTACCGTCTTCGTCCTTCCTCATCTTCTATGGATGACCCTCCCCAATTCGTCCTTCAAATTGCAGTGAAAGCCATCATTTTCAAATTTGCCGCAACTTCCCTCAACTTCTCCCCATCTACGTCCTCCCTCTTTATAGTCGTAAGCACGCTCCTCTGTCTCTTTGCTAGTATCAGTACGACCGTCGTAGCTCTCGTTTTTACCCAATTAATCGTCACTATTGGTGGTGGTATCATTACTCTTACTGGCAGTCCACTACTGTCAAGTTTACACTTTCAAATGACAAACATGTCATTACTGACCGCGTCCAATAAAGTTACAGAGAAGGAAAAAGAATGTTGGCAGAATAGGAAAATACTAAATTACAGATAAATAGCTACACGATACAAAAAATACAGACAAATATAGACAGAGTTATTAATTACGCGTGTAGGACAGTCCACTACGTGTGAATTTCAATTAGAATCCTAATGGTAGTATCGGAGGGGAACAAGTATTGTGAAGTAAGTCCAGCGTCCCATTAATATCATTTTGTCGCATGCCTCATCTATCTACTTTATAGTTTCATGCGTAGAAAAGGATAAATGTCACTTTCACACCTTTTTAAACAGTTTAAATACAAGTAGCGCTGTTATTGAAAAGTGTAAATAGCAGTGTGGTCACTTTTGGAAACGTATGAATTGCAGTTGTACGACTTTCAAAACAGAGTAAGTAGCAGTTTCACTATTTTTGAAAAAGTGCAAATGACAGTTTTACAACTTTTGAAAAAGTGTAAATAACAGTTTTATTACTTTTGAAAAAGGGTAAAAAGCAGTTTGACCACTTTTTAAAATGTAGATTGCAATTTAACCACTTTTGAAAAAATGTAAATTGCAGTTTCACTACTTTGGAAAAAGTGTAAGTAGCAGTTTTGGTACTTTTAAAAAAGTGTAAATACCAGTTTAACTACTTTCGAAAAAGTGAAAGTAGTACTTACACTATTATAAACACGGTTAAAGAGCTGAAGCTGATTGTTCGATTTTAAAATGACACAAGGAGAGGATCGATGGACTTGTGTCAGAATAATACTTGTAAATGCTGACTGGACTTAATTCACAATGCTTCTTCACCCACGATATACGCCCATTACTGATACTTCAAATATTATTATAATTAGTATAAATAAACAAAACTATTATCGTATTATAAACAAGTTTATGCGTCAAGTGAAGTGCAAAAAAAAACTACATTTGTAAGACTGTGGAAGTGAATGGACGGACGGGAAATTTTAATTCGAATGAAAGGGAAAGTTATTAAAAATACAGATACAGATCAAATTGAAATCACTATATATAGTATACATAGCGCTACTGTAACTGTAAATTGTTCTAATTCCAGTTTTTTGGCTAATTGTAAGATGCAAAATGAACTACCTACCTAACTTCCACTCATTCTTGAATGGAAACGTGGCAATCTCCGTTCATACATTCTGTACTATACATACCATACCATTTTATGCTAAGCAAAAAAGCTTGGACTTATCACATTTTCCAGTTATAGTAGCGATATGTAGTTACCTATGCTAATGGCAAGTATTGCATCCATAATATATGTACATATAGAGTACTATATACATAACCCAGTATAAAAGGTGTATAAAAAGTACATAAAAACTATTGGTACATATAAAAATAGGTACTAATTATAACTACGTATTCCTACGCAGTGTAAATAGATAAATGATGTAAACAGCAGCCGTGTCCCGACTTTTTAAATTCAAAATAATAAAAGCAATCTTATTAAATCCTATGAATCAAGAAACTTACATCAAGTAGCTAAATTCAAAAAAACAACAACAAAAAGACGCATTCGAGAATTATCGGAAATTGTATGCCACTAGCGTTAGTCGTTTTACTTAAGCCTATACGCGGATTTTCGGATGTAATATGACTTTTATATTCAAAATTTTACCTAAATGTTTAACTATATTTATTCCCTATCAGCTCTAACGTTAACATTACAAATAGACGGTTTATGCAATTCGTATTCGTACTATATACATATACCTACCTAGGTATTACATTTAAATTTATGTAGGTGGTACTATCAGTAGAAGTATCCAAAGTACTTTATAATATTTTTAGCTACTACAGTACTATTGTTATTTATTTATTCTACAGAATACTTACAGCAGCATACGTTATTATCAATGAGCTACAAACGTATAATGATATAAAGCCATTCTTTACAAAAAATATCAGTCTTTTTAAGTTTTTTTTACTAATTTAATAACTGTAAGCAACTATGTATGTACTTTTTACACTTGCTTCTATATATACATATATATAAATAACCAGATAAAAACAACAGTAATAGTACATTGTTTGTGTAGATATAGGTAAATTGTGCATATAGGTACAGGTACAGGTATAGGCTAAACTAATATATATGTACATGTAGCTCGTAACTTCTACGTAATGGTACTGGTACGGGAAATATAGCCATGGCATGGGCAAGAGTTTAAAACTGTATAATGGAAATCTACGCATAATCTAAAACTAAAATAAAAAAACAAACATTATTTTGTTCTCCGTCTTGTAAACACAACGTACATACAAAAGTGAAATACCTAATTATTAAAATCAGTGTATTATATCGATCGCTCTATTGTATTGAATAATGTAGAATTAATTGTAACTGTAAACTAACAGGCTAATCATATAGGAATACTGAAAATCATTATAAATTGTTATTAAAAAACCATATGTACATGTATACATTACATGATATTAATATTCAATTCAGAAAAATGGTGTTATAATAAAAGGGATAATACAGATGAGTTTGAGTTTCAAATATTGCTGGATTTTTGCTTTTTTCTTGTGGTTTTTGCAAACCTAATAAATGAAAAGCCCCTCACTTTAACAGCATATTGAGACTGCACCCGTAAATAAATCGTTTTGTCGACTTATGTGAAAGGAAGTTTCAGTTCTGAAGATCAAGGCTCACGGGGAAAGTGAAGGCCGCAAAAGCATTGTGACTGTTGTGCTTTCTTGCTGTCGATCGCGTTCGCATCTGTCTGCCGCTCTTGGATTTTCAAGTTTAAGTTTAGACTTGGGATTTGAGATGCACTATCAATTTGAGTGCAATAAAAAGTGGAATATCATCTATTCGGATTTTTATTCCTTTTTTTTCTCTCTCTTGCACGCTCTCATCATAAATTTCCTCTCGAGTTTTCACTCTTTTTCGGGGGGTTTTTGAATGTTCGCGTGTCTCCCGTCCCATATCAGACCCAATACCCAGAATCATGCCAAAAAAATAAAATTGTCCATGTCTTTATTAGGCGAAAGTTTGGACGTAAACTAGGCGTAAACCCTTCCGTGGGTTTGGGTGGCTAGTGCGGGCAGGTACTTATTGTTAGCCTACCGAAACTTTCATATTAGTTTCCAAAGAATTATTCCAATTTCTCAACGTTTTGTTGGGTTAAGTGAAAGCCCAATGAAATAGTACAATATTTAGTTTTTCAAAAATGTCAGTTTTTCTAATTATGTTCTTTTGAAATGATTGATAATTAAAACACTTTTCTAAAAAAAAAATAATTTTAGCAAAACTACGTTTTGGTTTTTAACCTTTTCTAAACAGCAATATATATGATTTAGTGTCTTTTAGAAGATGTTTATTTTAAGTTTTCGCCTTTGTGAAAGTGTCAATTTCTTGTTTTGATCTTTTACAGAGCGTTGATTTATAGATTTGGCTCTTTTGAGAATGTCAATTCCTAGTTTTGATCTTTTACAAAGCGTTAATTTCTAGATTTGGCTCTTTTGAAAGTGTCAATTCCTAGTTTTGATCTTTTACAGAGCTTTGATTTATAGATTTGGCTCTTTTGAAAATATTTAGTCCTAGTTTTGATCTTTTACAAAGTGTTGATTTCTAGATTTGGCTCTTTTGAAAATGTCAATACCTAGTTTTGATCTTTTACAAAGGGTTGATTTCTCGATTTGGCTCTTTTGAGAATGTCAATAAGTAGTACAAACATTTAAAAAAGAACTTGATAGTTTGTCCGTTCTGAATAAACAATCCTTTATAAAAGCTTGAAATATGGATTTACTGGCATTTAAATCTGTTAAAAGCTGTTAAAAATAGGCAATTGGTGGCCATGATGGTGATGGTAACTAGTTAGAGATGCACGGTAAGATGGCAAGGGAGGTATAGATACACATTTATTTTTTGAATTTCCCCACCGGTTTATTTTTTTATAGAACTTTCCCTCATATTTTCTTCCCTTCACTCATGCATCGTAAGTTACTTGTGCCTATGCCTATAGCTATGCATCTAGCAAATATAACTTGTGTTATACATACGGTAAGCCATGTTATATCAGTATTTCCTTGTTGGTTTATGACACGATAACGATATTGCATACTGCACTCCACATTGCCCTTCACAGCACTGAGTGAGTTACATTGCATTTTGAATTGTAATAGGGTTCGCCTTTTACATTGGTCTTGAGAACATTGAAAGAAAACAAGTACGATGCGTGCAAGCCGCCTATCTTCGTCTACCTTCCCTTCTGCTTTCTCCCTCTTTCTTCCCGGTTTCAGATTATTTCCCAAGTTTCTTGGATTTTTGTATTTTCCCCGTGAAATAACTTTCTTCTGCCTCCTCATATTTTATATTAAAGTCTGCCTAATAGCTTCACGGCTTCAAATCTCCTTTTCTTCTTCCCATTTCCATCCCCCGTTCACTCACTCACTCACTCTCTCACTCACTCGACATACTCAAGAAGAGATGCAGAAGATGCTTCAAACTCAACCAACGCATCACCACCGACTTTCTTTTCTTTCCCCATGTAGACTGCATTCGCCTTCTTTTGATGGAATCAAATCATTTCGAGGGTGAAGCCGAAGCTCTCAATTCTCAATACACTTGGGTTCTTCTTAGGGTCTACAAGCAGTAGTGTACAAGGTAGTTCCGTCCACAGTGCTATAAGCACACCAAGATACTATTTACTATACTCTATCCTTCCTGAAGAGGCAATTTGAGTTTGAATTTTACGACAAATACCACGTTTTTGCAAGTTTTGAATAGGTTCAAAACAAAACGACTAAACAACCTTTTCAAAACGATATATATGTCTTGTTTTACATCTTTTTACAAGCGATAATTTATAATTTTCATCCTTTTAAAACTGGGAGTTACTAGTTTTGACCTTTTTGAATGTGCGAATTTCTAGTTTTGACCGTTTTGAAAGTGTTAGTTACTAGATTTACATCACTTTGAAAATGGCAATTTCTAGTTTTCACCTTTGTAAAAGTGAAAGTTAATAGTTTTGACCTTTTTGAATGTGCGAATTTCTAGTTTTGACATTTTGAAAGTGTTAGTACCTAGCTTTACATCTTTTTGAAAATTGTAACTTCTACATAGTTTTAATCTCTTTGATGTGTTACCTTCCAGCTTTTAAACATTTTTTGAAATGATGATTTCTAGTTTTGAACCTTTTTGAAAGTGTAAGTTACTATAGTTTTGGCCTTTTTTAAAATTGTAATTTCTAGTTTTGACGTTTGTAAATAAAAACCGTTGTAAAACATTAACTTTATGCTTTTCCAGTTTCGAATGGTTCTGTATGTGGATGCTTATCAAAGGGTGTAAAACTCATTTTTGTAAGCTTCCGTGACCAACCAAACATCCTATAGACGCACCATTCTCAAAAGGTTGAAAGTCTTTTGCTTTTGCTGTAGTCTGTAGGTTATTTAAATGGTGCAAAGCACATAACTGAGTGTTCCTGAAATAAAAAATGCCATTTTATCAATTTTTAGAGATAGACAACGTTATTTTTATTTGCGTGCTTTCCAAAAGTGCAATTAAAATATAGTCCAATTTAAATATTTTTCAGAAAATGCAAAATGTCATATAAACATGATTTTAAAAAGGCTAAAAATACACTAGTTTTAGTTGTTGAAAGATGCAAAATCACGTATGTATTTGCATGTTTTTGAAAGGTTACAAAATGTCCCATTTACAGGTTTTGAAAAATTTTGAGGCAAAGGAATTTTGAAGAAATCACACCGTATAAACAGTGCATTGTTATCCCAACTATGCTTTACACATTTTGCTTCTTCTTCAATGAAAGCAGTATAAGCAGAATCCTAATAAAATCCCCTATACCAAATGGATATATCTATTGTAATGGATGGCCTATTGTTACAATTTTGAAGTACCCTACCGTACATGATTTTCCCCTTGCATTTTTTCCGAAAGCAGATTGCATTTCATAAATGATTCCCTTGTTCAACGTACTTTTACTTTTCTACATGTGCCATTATACTTGTGCGAATAATGTGCAGATACATATACGCAGAATGAGCTGGTATACTAAACTAATCTACTATACAGGTAATATACCGTAAATATCTGACTAACTTTCCAGGATGTGACAAAAACGTCTTTTAAAAACGTTATTAAATATAAAACTGCTGGAGCCATTGAAACTAACCCGAGATTTACGGTAGTAGATATGCATAGCAAACTTAGGGAAGGGAACCTTAGTTGGTCTTTCATTTTTGAGACTAATGCACTTTTCCTAAAGAAGAACGCAGAAGATCCAACCAACGTTTTATTGTATCACTTTTTTTTGCTCAACCTTAATTTGAATTGTGCTGTCGATTTTTACTGAGAGTTGAGATGTTGAGAAGGGGAGGTTCTGCCTATATCTTCCTTTATAGGGATATGCTATATGTATATCTACCTATCTATCCTTACATAAACATATGTGCTGCGTGTGTGTGTATGTGAATTATATATTTGATAAATTGGGTGCAACTGGGTTTCTTTCTTCCCAACAATATTGAAGCTGACGTTGATAATCGGATTGTGAATTTTTAAGCATCATTTCCTCTGAACAAAAATCCGGAGCACAATGAAAACCCCAAGAAAGCAATAACTGATGTACATATTCACACATCTTTCGGCTATCGACACATAATAGTATGCAAATTACAAGTACCCCTATACATAATGTAAGAGCCCTTGCAAATATAACATTTTAGAAATATTATTGATTATATTATGAAAATATTGCCTGTCATGTTTTGAACATTTTAGAAATGCTAGTAATTCTTGTTGCCTTCTTTGAAAGAGTTTAATATTGTGCTATTAACCTATTCGCAACTGGAAACCCATGGAAAGAATGCTTTAAAACAGTGCTTTTCCTAGAAATTAACTTTTTCAAAAGGGTCAAAACTAGAAATAACATTTTCAAAAGCATTCCAACAACTTTCAAAAAGGTCAAAACAATAAACTAACACTTTCAAAAAAATGTAAAACAAGAAATTAAGATTTTCAAAAATATGTAAAACAAGAAATTAGCCCTTTCAAAAGTGTCGAAACAATAAATTAACATTTTCAAAAATATGTAAAACAAGAAATTAGCCCTTTCAAAAGTGTCGAAACAATAAATTAACATTTTCAAAAAGTTGTAAAACAAGAAATTAGCCCTTTCAAAAGTGTCGAAACAATAAATTAACATTTTCAAAAAGATGTAAAACAAGAAA
>JAQFZC010003954.1:0-17287 GCA_034695205.1 Dicyrtoma fusca | reverse complement strand
ACGCTTTACTGTTATGTGAAAATTAATTTTTGTGCTTTTTAAAAACTTCCAAATCCTTGACTTTTGTTTTATCTGAAATATACAGAATAATAATTAACACTTCAGAGCACGCAAAACTTGGATTTAAACATTTTAAAACGTAAAGCATCGATTTACTACTATCACAATATGCAAAACCTAGTTTGAAACATTTTTAAAACATCCAAAATTTTGATTTTCTAAAACGTGGGAATAGCATTGAGCATCTAAATTGGGAAAAGATAGGGTTTTTTCCCCAGAACTTAAGGAAGATTAATCAACAAAATGTATATGTATGTACATATAGTATTTTATTATTAATTTGATATTACACAAGTTTTACTTGCGTCTTTTAGACTGATGAAGGCACGTCGAGGTCGGAGTAAGATGCGAAAGGACTGGGAAGGTGGGCTGAAGACGGCGTACTCCTTCGGAGGCTCAGTTTCACTCCAAGTACATCTCCGCTTATTTAACGAGGAGAAAGCGAGTAGCATTTACAACGTGGTTGCTGCCATTCCGGGTGCCTGGGAGTCTGACAGGTGAGAAGAAAGTCCGCAATTTCCTTTCCTTTCCTTCACTTTCTCTATTTTCAAGATCTCAGTCTTTCCAGTCCACCTTCTTCCCATACCGTGTGCTAAGGAGCAAAGTGAGCTAATCACATTAAAAGCTTTGAGCTAAATATTTTAGAAATGAATTTGCATCACTTTGCCCCTTAACACGCGTCATGTTCTCTTTATGCATACCTGTTCATGTGCTCTACTAATGTGACTTGAGTTTGAGAAAGTGGAAGCAGACAGAGAACAAACACGCAACTTGTTTTTGAGGTAGAGGTTTTCGGTCTTCTTAAGCTTCCCTATTTGTATTTATTTATTTTATTTTTCTCTGTATCTATACAAACACATCTTTTTCATGCTCTGCTCGTAGCTGAAAGTATCATGGAGTAAAAAATAAAAGTAATCGCACCGCGTTGAAATTGGGAAGAGAGAGAGAGAGAGAGAGAGAGAACATGGAAAAAATGAGAAAGAAGGTAGAAAAGAAATGCATGGGTGAAACTAGAAAGAAGGATGTTTGTGAGTGGAAGACTGAGCAGAATCTAGTTAATAAAAATGCATGGGAGGAAATCGATTATTCTTCACTACAGATATTCTGTCAAAAGTAATCCCAAATACTTTTCATTTCAGCTACCTCACTGCAAAATCCACTATCTACACTTTTCATGTACACAAAAATCATTTACATAGGGAGACAGGCAAACAGCCGCTATGTTTCTTGCTTATTTTTAGGGGCATTCAGGACTAAATTGAGATAGCATATTTTCCATCTGTGGGTGAAAGTCCACTGTTTTTGTATTAGTAGGATAAGAAAGGAGACGGACCGCAGGTGGAATGAGCTCTAGGCTGGGAGACAGTGTAATTGTAGTTAATGATAAGGAATAAATGTAAGGAGGGTCGGGTGAAAGTTGTGAAAGTAGTAGTTAGTAGTTTATTGTTGTTTCATGTTCATTGGTTTGTTGGGTGAGGAGGTCGTCGTGTGCCGGAGATTTATTGGGGATTGATCCGTTTGAAGAGATGGCCAGTCTAATGGTCAAGTGCTCCTGAGATGTTTACGACTTTCACCCGACACTTCCAGCAATGCCACTGGACTCTTGCTTCCACATTTTTAGGTCACAGACTCAAATAAAAACCATCGTGGTTGCGTAAAGAGCTCAATATTGAGTTCATTAAGCTACAGACGTCATATTTGCACTCATGCACTGGATTTTGTCTACAATCTAAAGTTCACAAGGTCATTTGTATAAGACACACTTCCATTAGATTATCAAATTCAGGCTTTTACACTAAATTAAAGGGAACAAAACGTTATTAGTTAATTAATTCAATGACTTTTCTAAAGTAATTTAGAGGAGTGCTAACGACACTGAACTTCCCACTTACTTGTAAATTTGTGTGTAGATACGTGATGGTGGGGTCGTCTCACGATTCCTGGACTTATGGTGCGGGTGACCCGGGAGTTGGGCTCGCACTCCTCACCGAAATAGCCCGTGTCTTCGCCTCCTCCGTGGGGAAGGGCTGGAAGACCCGGAGATCAATTCTTTTCATTTCTTGGGATGCCAATCTGTTCGCCAATCAAGGAGTACAGCAGTGGCTTCAAGTTAGTTCAACTACTTTCTACTTGTGTTCTTTCCCAGGCTTTCTCATGCTTTGGCAGGGGCCATCCATTCTTCAGTACCGTCAGCACCCACACAATTTGTACAAACAATAAAAGTCACAGTTTTCCCAATCGATCGGAAAGGGTGGAGCTGGAATTCGGTTTTTGTGCAGTAAACCCTACAGATTTAAAAACTTTATTAAGTCACTGTTCCTCAATTCTAGTATGTACAGTGTATCGGACTCTCAGTATCAGCGTACAACTAACTAATTGGAGATTCACTGTGAAATGAATTCTTTGATCAATGTAGCTCCAAAAATTGCCCTGGAACGAACGCTTTTAGCTACGCCCTTGACGGATACCAAAAACACAGTTGCGTCTTTGGTTGCTTGTGTTGAGTTATGAATTGATTGGTTTTGATTGTGTTTGTTTTGTAGGAGCACTATTTTGAGATTTCGTCGCGTGCCGTAGCCTACATTGATTTGACGCGAGTGCTGCAGGGAAACCAAACTCTCCGCGTCCACTGCTCCCCCGTCCTCCGAGAGGTCACCAAGAAGGCCATCGCCCGGGTCAAGCACTTTGACCTCCAGACCAAGGGAAGTGGAGGGGCGGGAAACAGCAGCAGTAGCAGCAGTAGCAACTTTAGGATGGGAGGTGGTCCCGTGGGGGGTTCTTCGGGGGGAGGCCACGGGGGTCACCCCCCGTCCATCGACTTCTCCTCCACCGTCAGCACGGACCAAAGTTCTTTTGCCTTCTTCGGGAATCTCGGCATTCCCTTCATTCGACCCACTGTCCTCAACAGCCCCAAGGTAGGCATTAAAAGAGGCTCTTTTCCTTGGTACTGTTGAGAGAAATAATTCTTGGGCGGTGACAGGAGATGCGGGTGCAGTTGCCAATTCCACTCCTTGTCTTATTTATCATTTCCATCTTTCAGTCTTACTTCAGTCTTGTGGCTTCGGCTTCCCCAAATAAATTGTCCACTTTTCCACACAATCTCTCCGTTGACTTCGGATTCTTTCTTCCCAAAGAGTTGTAAATCAGGGGATTTTTATTTCGGATAAAGACCACAATGATTCATATCGCCCAGGCATATTCTTTGATATTGTACTGAGAATGCCTCATTCTGCGTCTTAACTGACAAGACTCATGCTTCACAGCTTTTTCAAACTGTAAGCTGAGACAATTTGCTGTACCTTAAATAAATGACATAAACGCACCTCAAATCCTATTAAAAAACGAATTGAGAACCTGTGGCATGCGTCAGTTTGTGTGAAGGCTGTCATTTCGGAAATACGTTACTTTGGTTCTTAAGAAAAGAAAATCGGAATATAAATGGGAAAGCAATGGTTGCCAGTGATTGATTTGACCTAACTTTCTCTGTTTGTCTTGTTTGTTTGTGTTGCAGGAGTACGACTATCCCCTCTTCCACACTTCCTTCGACACTTTCGAAAACTTCCGGCGACTCGTCGACCCCACTTTCAAAGGAGCAGAAACAATGGGTGAGATTCTTTTCTTTTCTTTAAATATTTAAAATATTTTATCATTTAGTCTGATTCCCTTGCTGTTGCTGTCTCTATGAATTAGATACACTCAATTTGCGGTTCATTAACTTATACACACATTACAATACAACAACTTTTAACGTGTTCTTACAATGCAATCAAGTTACACGGTAACTTTACAAAGTAGTAAAACTTGGATTTGTACTTTCAAAAATACTGAGTGGTACTTTATTCTCATAAAGAGAAATAATACTAATATTTTCGTTTTTAAAAATATACTACTAATAGTATTTGTACTTCTGCAACACTGCTCAAAATGGTATTTACACTTTTAAAAATGCGTACATTTAAAATTTAGTAGTTCTTACCCCGCAAAGTCATTGTGCACTTGGATTCCTGTTTAAAAAAGTTACTTTCAAAAATTAGGTTCCCCTAATCTTCACTTTCAATCATAGGCTTTCGATGGTTTTTGCTTTGTATCTTCGTTTTTTGTTCCTTTTGTTTGTTCGCCCTTTGACAGCTGACCCAATTAGTCTCCAAAGCCTCAAACTTATCTTTTCGCCCGGAGAAGCAGCACTGACGTACAAAGGATAAGAGGGGGAGATGCAATTATGAGCATGTGAAGTTTGTAGGATAAAAATGGTGGTAGTTAATTAAATAAGGAAAAACAACGGACTCAATTACACGCGCTCTCCCTACACGTACACACGCAATTATGGCCACAAGCCACGTCTCTAATCTTTACACTCTAAACTTTCATCCGCAGCAACAAAGTAGAAACAAAGGGGAAGCAGCGAAGAAAAAACAAGTTACTTCCTTTGAGACAAATTTGAAAGAGAACATTTTTTCCAAAACGTGGAAGGATAGAATGTCCTCTATATTTGTATACCTTGCTTTGTATTAATATTATATATGTATACTTACACAATGTTAAGAAAATGTTGGGAAATTGCTTGGAGCAATCAGCTCTTAGCTACTGAGTAAACATTATGCTCAAAGGAAAGGTAAAAGACAAATAAACAAACATCTCTGTCTGAGAAAGTCGACTAATTCAAGTGCTTCTTTTAAAGGATTAACACTGATGACATTTTATGTTGTATAAATCATCTGTACAGTCTTATATAGAATTTACTTTCACTTTGTGGCGGTTTTAGAGAAAGTGGAGAAAGTAGAGAAAGTGAGTGAAAGCATGGGGGAATGCTACGTTATTATTTGGGTCAGTTGAGGAATCTCTGGAATTACATAATGTGCGTGTCGTGTGGAATGTCCATCTTTTAATTATGAATTCACTTTCTCCCATTTTTCCATTCCTATTGACTTGACCTCCTTATTGCCCTTTGTTTTATTGCTTAGCATTCCTCCTTATTACCCCTTACTACGTTCCATTCTGACGTGAAATTATTTAAAAATAAGTTGGCTTTCACTACAAAGTCCTCCTGCATCCCGTGAATTCCTCCAGTTTATCAACTTGAGTAGAAAGTCCACTTTCCTTGTTACACTTTCCAGAAAAGGTCAACGCGTGTACTTGTACGAAATGGACAAAGGTATGTACCTAGTACATGGAAAGGTACTTTTCTAAGTTTCTATGGTGAATTCAACATGAAATTTCATGTTCACATTTTGCAGATACAAATTACCATCTTTTTAGACATTGGCAGTGCCATGAATCATGAAAGTGCTCCCCCCTCCTCCTCACTCCACCATCCCAAAAAAATAAAACACATGCAAGGGCATCGCTCAGACAAGAGAAAGAAAAAAAGAAATGAAATGGACTTTCTCTTTGTCGGCCAACTTTCTTTTTATTTTCGCATCTTTTGAGCTCGCCATACATATGGATTGGGAGGAGGGGGTCTTTTCAACCTGAAACCACGAACAAGCTGCGGGGCTACATTTCATTAAATGTGTATTCTCAAACATTCACATATTCAACCCTTCGCTTCATGTTTATTTTACGTGAGTACTTTTAGAATTTGGGTGAGAGCGACGAGAAAGGCAGGGGATAATGTTTGGCGGATGAAAATAAGATTGTGGACTTTTTTGTGTGTGTGGATGTTTGTAAATTTATTTGTGCAATTTAAGTGGCTACCTGCCTACGTGTCTTTTTCCGGTTTGTGGCTGCCTGGCAAATAAATAAATAAAATAAATAAATGGGGACACGTAGGTAGAGAGCTTATTTAGGTTTTTGGAGAAAGTGGAGAAAGGAGGGAAATGTAGGTAGGAGTTGATGTAATCCGACAAGGAGACTGACAGTTGATGTTGGGAGGACAGTAGGTGGTCTGTTTCCATGGAGTTCTCAGGTAGTGGTGAAAGCGGAGTGAAAGTAAAGTGAAAGGAAATTGAACGCGAAGGTAGGATGCTGGAGCCAAGAAACAGGAATCGCCACTGTCCTCATTATGTCCATGTCGTCAGCTCTTGTCACTCGTCACTCTTCAATACCGCAAGAACTGCACCAGATAGGGGGCGCTTATAAATTAGGCCATTTGTTTACAGCACTATTCAACAAAACGTTGTTTATGAACGTACCCTTAAATTCCATCCCTGCATTCTCATCCACCAAAGAATTACAATCTCATTCTGTACGGTAGACTATGAAACTATTTCCTTTATCCTTAGTCCACTAGACCAGCGCCTTTTTTTGTGATAAATGATTATGTTTGAGGCCATCCTAACTAAGACTTGCCATAAGTAACGGCAAGAATAGTTATTTGTAAAAAGTCTTTGCATTATCTCAAGACGTGTAAACTAGCATATATGACTAATATAATTATACAATATACATGATGAAAATCAGGAGTCTATGTTGTTACTTATCAAATTCGTAGAGAAGTTCAAACTTTGATAAATGTATAAAATGAATTCAACTCTCTTAATCTGTTTATAAAATAGGTAATGAATCATTAGGCCAATTGATTATAAAGTATTGTTTTACATTTTTGGGCTCGACATGGTAAATTTTGACGTTTTGCAAACTAAAAAACCTGCGAATAAGGTTTTCAAAAAATTAATTTTAAATCTGTGTAAAACCATTTTAAAAAGACGGAATCACGAAGCACGTTTGTACAAAAGCGTGAAGCATGATATTTATGCTGGCAATGCTACATGTGGTCGACGAAGTTGAAATTGCAATTGTTATGCTGGGCATACCAGAATGCCGAATGCGTAATAGACGGTTGTATCTTGGAATAAAAATAAGCAAAAAATAAATGGACCGCGTAATATGTTTTAGAATTTTGCTAACTTGCGGAATATGAGTTGGTAAATGGGACGGGAACGACGGGGAAATGATTTTGAAATGAGATGTGGAATGAAGGGAGTGGATTGACTATGAATTAGACCATGAATAAAAGAAAAGTGTGATTGTGCTATATTTTTGTATTTTTGTTTGTTAGGTCGGATAATTTCTGCGCTGATCCTCCTGCTGGCGGACTCCTCGCTCCTGCCGATCAACGTGGAGGACTACGTGGAGGAGATTCAGAAGGCATTCGGAAATTTTATGGCCCATTACCAAACTGATCTCCACCACGCCAACCTTTCCATCGGTAAGCAGATCAGAGCTCCCTAGGACACCCAAAACACATTACATACTCACTTTCATTAAATCATTTTATTTTTATTTCATTTTATTTCCCTTTATTCCATTTTATTCTATTTTTTCCTCCCTTTTATTTTACATCTATTCCCATGTTCGTAATGGGATGGGGATGAGAGGAGATGATGGAAATGGGAATTGAATCTCCGTCCTACTTTTGTCACTCTCATCCATTTTCTTATTTTATTCTCTTCTTTATCACAAATCCAACAACATTCCCAGCATTCTTAAATTCCAATGAAATAGGGTCCATTCCCACTTTCTAATGGCCCTAATAAATAAAATAATAAAATAAAAACAATTTCACATCCTCAATCACCTCACTTTCCCGGTTTCCATTATCCCTCAGCTTCTGTACAACTCATCTATAAATCATTTTTATTTCAATTGCACCAATACATCTTTCTGTTTCAAAAATACAATGACATTTATTTTCAAACGACGGAGCATTTTCACAATGCTTTTATTTTTTATTTTTTGCAATGTACCAATACCAGGTTCTATACCTGTAAGACTTCCTCTGCCAAAGTACATATTCTAATCAATAGTTTGTTGTGATTGTGACATTTGCCAGCTTACCTCCAAGCAGCAGTGATGCGACTGGAGGTGATCGGGGACAATTTCCGAACTGAGATTCACAATCGATCAGTAATTATTAACAATGAGCACGAGCATGAGCCACCTCTGTCTCGACAAATGAAAACTAAGTCAGTACCCATTTAGAACTAATTAACTAGATATTAATCTTAATAATCGAATACTTTTCTCAATTTTATAACCTTTACCGTATTATTCAGGAAATTGCTCTTTCATCGGATAATAAATGACAAGCTGATGGGCCTGGACCGGGCATTTCTTTCCCGTCGTTCGGAGCCGTTCAAACATTTGATTTTGGGCTACAGCAGTTGCTCGTGGATGCCCTCTTCCGGCGTTCCACCCCAACTTCATGAAATCCCACGCGAATCCCAGTCTTCAGAAAAATCTGACTTTGATCCCCAAAATTCTAATAATTTCCATTTTCTTGATCATGATCATGACCCATACAATTGCTCTCTTGCCTTTGAAGCCGGCTACAATTTTCATTTCCCAAAACTACGGGTTGCCCTCCACTGCGGCCGCCGACTCCGGAAGCTGAGTGAGGCACAAAGTAGACTTCGAAATCAGCTCAAGAAGCAAAACCAGGAGAAACAATTTCAGTCGAAATTTAAGAAGCCTGTGAAAAGTGTGATGATTGATGAGATGAGGGAGGAGCGAGGGAAGGTGACGCGGAAGAGGGAGGAGAAGGAGGAGGGGCTTGTGGAAAGGAAGGAGGAGGAGCTCCTGGGGGAGGAGTGTGCAAATTGGAAGCGAGAGGCTGCGGACGCTGTGACGGGCTTAATACGAGCTTTGGACGCAGCCGCCGCTTCGCTTCAGAGCCCTTTGCTTCCCGAAGAAAGCGACAGTGCAGCGGTGACCTGAGCCTCTTTCTAGAACACCAGGGTCAAGGTCAACCTGCTCAGAAATCAAACATTTAAATGCATTTACTAAATAAATGTGCGACGAACTCTGGTGAAGCTGGGATTATTAAGAACACTGAACATGAAAATAAAATATTAATTTATTAAAGTACTGCAGAACCAGTGAAACTACTTTTGAACGGTGTACGAACCATTAGAATAAAAAATTCCGTACTGGTATTCCCAAGTGCAAATTATATAATTAATTAAATTGATACTAAATTACCTACGTAAATAACAAAATTATTGACTTGAATATCCAAACTAAATCCTATGTACATACCTATTCTCACTTCTTATTAATTGTTAAGTAACAAAAGAATGGAAACCTAACTGACAATGTAAAAACTGATAATAATTTAATACTTACTTAATTATATTGAACAAGGCATCATAAAAGCTTGGTTACACGAACACCAAAGCTCATGGTGCTAGCGTCTTGTAATTTAATCACACATTATGCAAGTTTGACTGTAATTTATTATTATTTTGGATAAATTTTGAATAACCATAAATTCATTTTGAATCCTCGAGTTTAATGAAATAATGAAACCCTGTTAAAAATTTAGTAAATAATTGTAATTATACGTATAAAGCGTTCTACTTTCCATTTTCCACTTTTTCCAAGTAACAATTTCAACTGCATTTGGAACACAAGAGGGTTCACAATGACAATGAAGATGAAGTGCAGGTGGTAACAGTGGTAAGAAACAATCTGTAAAAAATGAAATGTTGAAACATGAGAATAACTGTGATGATTAAAATTAGTTAATTATACATTATCTGTGGGTGTACAAGGAAGTACAATGATCTTTAATCTTCACGTTCATATTACAAGTACAATACATTTTTAATTGTCGTACAGAATGGCACAAGTTAGTTGGTAGTCACTAATACACCAGCATTTTTTCTGGTTGTCAATATAATGAATTCCTTTAACATCATAAATTACATTTAGCACACTGCTGTTGGCACAGTTATTGAATTGATAATATTATTCATTAATACAATGATTTCTGGTAAACTCTTAAATAAAATAACTTCATTTCTGCATGATATGAATTTTAATTACTAGTACTTGCTAGAAAGAATCAAGGAAGATTACGCTTTACTACTGACTAGGAGCATTATCAAAAGTTCATGGATCTTTTTGCATTAGATATTCAATTCCTTACGAAACAATAATACCAACTAACATAATATAATCCTGGTTGATCATCGTAAACGAATCATTACTGAAATATGTAATTTACTGCCCGACTCTTGCACTGACTAAGCTAATTCATTAGGTTAGCTAATAAATAATTGTTAATACAGATTATTTTCACATTTCAGGAATATAAATCATTAGTTTCATTACTTTTAGTGAATGATTAAACCGCAGCATCAGAAATTTATTGGTATGTTATCCAACTAAAATATTTCTGCCTCAAAAAATATTTTCTATCGTAAACAGAGCCAGGCTCCGTCTGCAGTGCGGGGTGTATATCCGAATCGGAGGTTTGGGACGCATCGCTTAATTGTAGTAAATGTCTAGAAGATGCGGGTTCACGTTCACGAGTTTCGTTTAAAATTTTATTTTCGATCTCCTTCACTAATAAAAACAAAAATGAAATAAAATAAATTCCGTTCATCAATGCTGCGTACCACTACTGCGAATTATTTTTATTTAAGTAATTGATTGAGTTTTGAGAAAGCTGCTTGTCGTAAACTAAGCTCAAGTTTTCTGGCTATACTTATAAAAAGTTGCGTTACATCCATGGATACCTTTTTCATCGGAGACCAAAGGCAGACATGTGAGGCATCTCCACTTCGAATTATCGACATAACCTCCACACCTTAAGTGTACCGACAGGCCACCGCACCCATAGCATTTAACGAATTTCCATTCACTGAAAAATAAACACAAACATGCTCACGTGTTCAGTACTTGATCAATAAATTGAAATATAGTTTATTCTATTAATACAGTACTTTACATTAAGGCCAATATTCCTAGTTTTACGGTATACTTTATAATTAACTGTAATACCACAGTCGCATCCAGTACACTAATAAAGTAAATGAATTTTAGTTTTTTAGAGTTGAATCACTACCTTCCGTTATCTTTAGGGTCGAAACTAATCCCATTAGGGCACTTACAATCCCTTTCTGCGGCGCAGGATAGTTTTATACTTGGGTCCTCGATAGCCCCTAGCTCTGTTTCCCATGATGCATCCCTGATAGTACGTTTAATGCAATATTACAACAATTATTTAGACCAACATTTTCTTAAATTACTACATAACAAAGAGATTAAACTTATGATGGAACAATTCTACTAATGCAAGTCTACTTACCTATTTGGGACAAAGATCCCTGCAACCTTCTCAACGCTTTGAAGAAACCGGTTTTTATTACCGCAGAGTGGGCACTTCAAGTGATGTCTTCCTGCAGCAAGCGCGGCCTTCTGTAATAATCACACAGCGTAAACTAATCACACATTTTATGCTTCTGACTATGTACTTGAAATTAGAAGTTCCACGCACATGCAGATGGTAAGAACAAAAAGTTATGCATAGAGTATCAAGTCACCAAACTGGTTAATATGGTTTAGATAATTAGCTGGTAGTCAAAGAATAATTAGGAAATTAATAATTACTTCGATACATTCACGATCGAATACTCCTAAATTGCAGCACACAGGCCACACCTGATCTTCTACATTCACCGAACATCCACAAATGTCGCAAGCCCAGCTTTCTTGTAGTGTGACGTACTTAGGAGCTCTTCTAACATAAGCTGGTCTGT
Source organism: Dicyrtoma fusca (assembly GCA_034695205.1). Classification (NCBI taxonomy): domain Eukaryota; kingdom Metazoa; phylum Arthropoda; class Collembola; order Symphypleona; family Dicyrtomidae; genus Dicyrtoma; species Dicyrtoma fusca. The sequence goes on along the minus strand of JAQFZC010003954.1, from coordinate 5,744 downwards.
GTGACGGGCAGAACGATGCAAAGTTGCCCATAAATTTATGATGTGATCCGTTCTCTTTGGCACAAGGAAAGTGAAAATTAGTTTGGCAGTCCTTCTTGAAACACTTGATCGTTCCTCCAGCTGTCTTACAGTACACACAAACCTAAAGTTTAAAAACAAGTAACCGATGCAAATTAATCCTTACTATACAAATTGTAAACGGCTTTGCTTTACTGAAAATCATGATGACTTAAAGGATCAGCAGTAATAATAGTATAAAATAGTTACAAATAATTAAGATAATTCAGTGTCATACCATGTTGTCACCCTTTTCAAGCTCCCTGTAAATATCAACCGTCCTGTATCGGAATATTCCTTCGTATTCCTTTCCACGCGGGTACAGTGTGGACGACAGCAACTAATCAGCAGAATTATTGTAAACCAGAATTTAAAAAAATATAAATATTTACATTGTGTTCGTTGTTATCGTACTAAGACAGCTAACTACTAATACGTAATACATTCAACGTTACTGATTAGATTAATTTAACAATAAATTAAGAGTTGCTTACGATACAGAAGTAGTGGGTCGTGATGCCGTCAAGCCTGTACATCCCGCCATATTTTCTTTCCTCGATGTCACACCTGTGACAGAAGTCACACTTGACATCCGGTTCTTCCTCTGTAACTCTCAACTCCATGTAGCACTTTCCGGGGTCAGTGTCGCTCATCGTATTCAATTATTTTAGTTGGTAATTTAATTATTTTGCAAGTCTAACACAACACTGGCAACTGGTGATCGACTGGAGAGACTGGGGACTGCGAACTGCCAGTCGCTTTGTGCGTTTTTGATCGAGTAAACTATAAATTAGAGAGAGATAGTTGTAGGTATGTATGTAAATCAAAATCATCAGTCAAATTCAAACGTGAGAGAGCATGGTTACTAACTTTTTGTATAATTAACAATAATTATTATCAATAATGAATGATTTTCAATCTTAAACATGAAATGGGCGAACTCTCAACTATGTATTGTCATACTACGCGCTGCAGCCTACAGAAAGCGAAATCACCAAATCACCAACGTTTTGGCAGTTGACAGTTAAACGAGGTGAAGTAGGAAGCGTAAATATTTCAAACAAAAAAACTATCGTTTTCAGTCACAAACTACACTAACCTACTAATTATATACAACACAACAACAACACATGTAAAACTATGAAGTATTATTAATTATAATTATCTTCTGAACTGATGCAGTATTTTAGGATTACGCTCACAACAAAATGTAAATATTGTTTTACCCGCCCAGCTAGAAAAAATAATGAATGATAAACAGCTGAATCCGTACGGTTGACTGTTGACGCATGATTGTGTGTTTACGCGGTGTGCTAAAGCAAATGATGATAGTTTATGTAAATGCCTTGGGCGACTAAATTAGTGTAAACACAATTAATTTGAAATTAAATTCTTATTCGGCACGAGCGTTTTATTGTTAGAAGACAGACAACGAAGTTGACCGTGTCCAAAGTACAAAATAGCCTATGACGTACGAATTGAATGGTAACTTTGAATATGAACTATCAACTGACATAATTAGTAAGAAAAAGCTTCATAATATTGAAGAATTAACATTCAAATTAAGAAGTGCTGTTATTTTCTAATAGTTGGGATTAGACACGATCATAAAATCCTAAAAACCGATTAGCATGAGTAATTAAATTAAGTACGTCGTGCATTTTGCATTATTATTTCTCATTTCCGATGCATAATTTGTTGGGTGAATAAATCCTTTATCTTCTTCCGTAGCCTCCACCACCACCACCACCGAGGCCACCACCGAATCCGCCTCCATAATCTTGACCCAAACCGCCGCCTCCATATCCTCCTTGACCCAAACCGCCGCCTCCAAATCCTCCTTGACCAAATCCACCACGATATCCACCACCTCCATAACCTCCTCCTCCTCTTCCACCTCCGAATTGTCCGAATCCGCCGTAGCTTTGTTGAGCAGTTTCCAAGTCTTCTTCAGCAGCAAATGAAATTGCGACCAAAAAGGTCAGTAAGAGTCCAAAAGCAATCTAGAAATAATTTAAAAGATAATTTAAAATTTTAGAAATCAAAAGTAGTTTAGGACGCTTTGAAAATAAACATTAAAAATGGTTTTGAGCTGTTCCAAAGACGATAAAAAGATATTCGTATTGTGATTTTTCAAAAGGTTAAAAAGTCGTTTTGCACGTTTTTGAACAGCGTTATAAAAATTTCGTCTTCTGCTTTGAAAAACGTACAAGCAAACAAAGTATTTTACACTTAAATAAAATAAAAGGTACAAAGCCTAGTAGGCAGCTTAGCAATACCTATACCTATTAAAGATGAGCTTAAAAACAATTATACATACATAAACTGAACTGTAATAAAATTGCAAAACACAATACTAGTAAATTATAACAACTGGCTTAATCAAATGACTCAATTAGCACTGAATTACAATAGTAATTTAAAACTTAAGATGAATAAAGGATGAAAATCATTTACCGTGGACTTCATTTTCAGAATTTGCAGAGCCGGGTTTCTTCCAATCAAAGGATTCGTGGGGCAAGTAAAGAAGATTTGAATTTACTTTTAAAACTTATTGCAATTTGCAAATAAAGTTAAGACTGAATTCAAACTACAAAGACCACCGACTTTTATAGTGAACAAGTGAGCTTCTTGCCAGCATCTAAAAGAAGAAAAAAAAATGAAAAACTGCAAACCTTTTATGGTATGAATAGAAGTGCAGATGATAATTCATACATATCTAATTTGCGTACTACATTATTAGACCCACTGGACTTTGCCTGAATTACAACAAAGATTCAGTACAAAAAACGTATCAGAAGTTCTACATTACTTTACAAGACTCCATCATTTCTTAGTAACCTTGAGCCATCGTCATCGTTGCATAACGTGTCGTATTATTTATACATTAGCAAAAAGGTTCACACATAAAAATAACACAACAGCGGTCTTGTAAATGATTGACGGAAGAAGCAAACAAAAAATAATATCTTGTTTTTATCCTTTTAAAAAAAGCATTATTTTCAATGTAATGCTGCCGCCGGCGTATTTGTACCCTATAGTGTCTTCATCTCCTGCTTTGTTGTTTTTTTATGCTAGACGAATCGGATTTATATCATGAGCCATGGATGGAATTCCCAGTGTTTTGTTCAAAAATTATAAATGCGTGGTACAGCACCATTCGAAGAAGTAAGAAGGTACATGGAGCAAATAATGAGTAGATATTTTGGTATAATTTTCAAATAAATTGAGCCGGAACATACGGACACGTGTACGAGCTTCTGATTGAAACGAAAATTAATAATTTTTAATTCAATGCAGTAATAGTAGAAAACAGTTTAGCCATATAAACAGAACAGTCTTTTACACTTGTGAATAAATCAATCTAAAACACAAATGGAAAAGGGACTAAAATAAAGCGGTTTTTCAAGAAAATTTAAACTAATTATTTCATAACAATTACAAATAAATCAAATATAAGAATTCGTTGTAAATGTAATGACGCTTAAATGGATTTTATCACTACAAGTATGTAGTAATAAATGAAATGGCTAGTTAAAAGTCGAAATCCGGTGTTGAACAGGTAAGTTGCCAGGAAATTGAAGGAATCGTAAACATTCAGAGCGTTTATCTTCCCCAGCCGCCTCCTCCGAAACCACCAAGTCCACCAAAACCTCCACCGTAGCCGCCTCCTCCGAAGCCGCCACCACCATAACCGCCACCACCGTAGCCGCCACCGCCATAGCCGCCGTAGCCGCCACCTCCCCAGCCGGACTGAGCTGTATCAAGATCTTCTGCTGTGATTTTTTTTGCTGCAGCAAAGCAGCCGGCCACAACGGAGGCAAGCACAAGTAGAATCTGAAATTGAAATTTCAAAATACAAAATTAAAGAACGCTTTTAGACAAATCAAAAATAAATCGAAATTTTGTAATGGAATTTATATAGATGTTATTTTGGAGAAACTTACCACGAGTTTATTCATGGTGATATTGTGAGTTTTCGGAATTTTGGAAAACTTGTAGGAGTTTACTCAATTGAAGGCAGCAACTGAATGTCCGATTAGCACACATCTTGGGTTTATATATTCGGTGGCGAGTAGGGAATAATGCTAGAAAATTAATAATCTGAAGAGTGGTACTGTGTACACCAAATTACCTACTTTGCATTATCCTGAAGTTGTGCAAAATAAAAAGGAAGTCTGTGTATTGACTCATACTGTGTTTCTAGGCGGCATCATCAAGAAATTAATAATAATTACCTGTGCAATGTGAAAATTAATAGGTAATTGTGCTGTCGTCAAAAAAGCGCTTTTTATTTGACTTTGGCATTTTTTTCCTGCTGCGAAGCGTCTCTGGTAAAATAGATAAAGTAAATGACAAATGGTGTAAACGTAACAATAAAAATAGCACAACATTTTTTACTCACTTTACATATCGCCGGATCCATGGTCCACGCTACATGGTTTGACGTCACTCCATCACTAAAATATGTATAATGCATAGTAACAGTTTCAAAGTTTGGAAATACCCACAATTTTGTAATTTGAGTTTTCTATTCCGCGTCTGGTCGAAACTGGTTAGAACTGGAAGACAGATTCAGATTGACTGTCAGAGCAATGACCAATTTACCTGGAAAAAATGTCACGAGAAAAATCCAATTAATTCTTGTATTGAAAGCGAGAGATGACCATTCTAAAAAGGCTGCAAGTGACAGGATTGAGCCTTGTCGCGACATCATCATGCGTAAACCCTGCAATTACTCGCATGAGTGAATCTCAAAAGAATATCATTTTTGTCATTCAGTCTTTAATTCTGGATCCGGATAAAAATATTATATCAGTACTTATAGTACATAGCCAGCGTATAGTGGGTGAAGAAGCATTGTGGCTTAAGTCCTGTCCCCAACAATGAACTACAATAATGGCATGAAATGCTTCAATTTTGCATGCTGATTCAAAAATGCAGAAAGTACAGGCAAAACGCTGCATAATTATTATCTTTTTGAAGCAGCTTTTATGCCGCGCACAGTGTTACACGCTATTAAAAGCAAGGAAGTTCGTATTGTTCGTAATAGCAGTGCTAAACCAAAAATCGTCGTTTAAGAGGCAAAACGGATTACATCTAAATTAAAGTATGTAATAGCAAAATGGATATGCACCACTTTTATTTTAGTTTCATTTGGCTGCTACCCAATTTGCTTCTTAACCGACGAACATGAAATACGTCATTATTAATGTATTTATGTATTTATGTGAATAACTTGTACCGGAGCTTACAATTGCACAGAAATTAGTTGCCACGAAATAAGAAAGAAATTGCGCTGTTTTTTATGATTTTTTGTGTAAAAATTCCAGTTTGCACCATCATCACCTAATTGGTATAAAGATCCTGGCTACCGCCTCAATGCTGGCTTCTAAGAAACCACTTTTTACTACCGCAGAGTGATGTATCCCTCAGGCACGCATGGCCTTCTCTTACAATCACACAATCTAAGCTAATTAAACATTTCATATTTTTGGCTAATAGAAATTATAAGTTCCACATAAATAATACATGCAGATGGTAATAAAAAATACTTACTAGTTAGTTATTCGAAGGATATCAAGTCACCGAACTGGTTAATACAGTTTAGACAATGTGCAGATAGTCACAGAATAATTAGGAAATTAATAATTAATTACTACTTCGATACAATCACGGTCGATAGC
>JAQFZC010003953.1:0-17289 GCA_034695205.1 Dicyrtoma fusca | reverse complement strand
TCTTACGTAGCCACTGTCAACCTGAAAACTGGAGAAAGCTAACTTGTTTTCGCAGTTTCATCATACGATTCGTTCTCAATATTCCCAAATTATGATTTTTCAAACTTTTTTTAAACAAGTCACACCCGAGGTACTCTGAAGCTTGCTCTATCAAATACATACAGTGCTGCCTGTGAATATTATCTCTATCAGTGTTTTATTGTAAGGTACCACAGTTAGAAGCATATCACCGATAGGAGCCTTCACCCTACCTTCTAGCACGACTTTCAGATAATTAGCAACAAGCAAACAATATTGTGACCGAATTGTGAATCGCCACTAACTTAAAGCAAATACAAATTAACTATCGGCAACTCATGTACCTATCATTTATAATCTATAACAAACTGTAAATTCTTACGGGCGAACTGGCGAACGGAAATTATATCGGTGATTCTACCACGAAACCTCATGTTGATTGAGAGCAAATTTTAAAACCACTTCCAATTTCCCCTGTTCCTGTAGACTAACAACTAACTTTAGCTGTGTGTCTTGACTTGACTGCTTGTACCAAACTCAGGCATCAGGAGGACAAGTACTTACAGGCAACAGATTCCGGGTCAGACGGCAGACACACACCTACAACATACAACGGACAACATATTTACAATTTAGTTCAGGATATTCGTAATGTTGAATGAAGCTTACAGAAATTACTATATTACCAGTAAACAAAATCGACGAAATTAAATCAGTGTGAAGAAAATATTATTGGAAATGCTGAAGCTGAAGTAGGTACTTACTAAAAGATATCAATATCGATATCAAATGCCTGTACCGAAGTATTACAGTTTGACAGTCAGTAGTCTTTGATAATTACAATTACTATGTACTTAAATAAAAATGTTTATTAGCTAATAATTAAGTACTTTTTAACAGAAAATAAACCAAATGTAATTAATTAGAAATGCTATTGAATACAGCGAACACTTTAATTGAACATAAACCATAAACAGTTGACAGTTAAAAGGCAAAAGCACTGAGAAATAAATAATAAAGAAAATTAAGGAACAGCGTGTGCAAGAAAGTGAACAGAATAATTGCCGCCAAAATATTTGAATTTCCGGCGGCGAAAGTAAAGACCAGTAGATGTCTTTCCTGCCGTCTTTTCACATGGCATGCCTCACGACTTCTTACCCGTAAAATATTTTGTAATTTTTCTACCGAAAGTAAGTAGGCCCAGTAGGTGGCTTATCAGTGGCAGACGGCTACTAAAGACTACTTACTTACTACCTGTACTACTTACCAATCTCCCTCCAACGTTTATTAGGTAATACCTAGTAAGTTTGTACGCTGTAAAAACGACTATTTTAAATGACACATACTACATACATACATTTGAAACTCATTAGAAACTCAATTGAAACGCATTATAATCATCATAATACGTTCAACACGTGTTCGTAATGCGTTTCAAATGTTTTCATATTTTCAAACTTTTCAGGCTTTACTTTTAATGTTTTTTTGATAGAGTATACCCAGTGAAAAGGGTGCATGAATTGTGTGAAGTGAGGATGACGTAGTGAGTGAGTGAGAAAGATGAAGTCTAGTACAAGTTACAAGTATCACTTCAGTAGATAAAATAAACAGGAGTATGGCGATTGCAACAGATTTGTTTCAGTGTAGTTTTTAATAATTAGCTAATTGTAAGTTCCTTACAGTGCAGCATACTCAATAAAACCGAATTGTATTGAGTTTGAGTTTCTTTTGATTTGCAATGATGGATACCTAAGTACCGTCGCTTAAGAAGCAAAATGATGCTCCTTGGTTATACATCCTTTTGATTTTAGCCCAAACGGAATGTGCATCATGTTGCTTCGTAAGCAGTGCTGTGACCTGTGTACAATTTCTCGAGATTGTTTGTTCTTTTGAACAGTTTGTTTGTGCACAACAAGGTTTATTCATATGTTAAAGATTACGAACAGTCACGTTAGTCTTGATTGTTGTTGTTCAAAACTCCGCCCTGAACAAAGAACAACGTTGTTATTTTGCGCAGGCTACAGCACTGTTTGTAAGTGATGATATGCATGTGAAGCTTACAAACTACATATTGTATAAATGGGTTTATTGACGTTAAAGGGTAAAGTAAAATTACAATATCTTTACATGAAGTAGCTCTGCTTCAATCAACCTCCAGTACAACAGAATTCCCTGCCAGCACTGAGGCCCGAATGACACAGCGCGTTTATAACCTTTTTGGACAATGACTCGCCCCAAGCACTGTTGAGAGAGTTAAAAATAATGCTGTATAAGTTGATTTTATAATAAGTACAATAAAGAAAGGACGACGAGGTACTTAATGTATTAATGACTCATGCACTGATAGACTTGTTGAACTTTGACCGTCGATTAGATGACTTAACCTAATTCTCAAAATAAATATATTCCTTATAACTAAATCATTTAAATGGCCGAATGGCTCATTGACTGAACGATTCCCGACGCAGTTACAACTCATCTACACAGATTGTGTGATTACTCCACCAACTGGGTTGTGGGAGCAGATGGAGTGTAGCAGCACTCCATCAGCGTTTTATACCTTATTCCCATGATCTTCAACCGTACAGGACTAAACTCCCAGTCTGGACATACCTACACTAATCAACGATTGTACACCCAGTGTTGTATCTCTGCTGATTTTGGCACACGTTTACACTATTTTCTAGTTACAGGGCATCTTTTTAACATCCGTTTAAACGGCGATCGGTTTGAAGAGCACTAAAGTGAACAAACCGCCAGGCGGAGAATCAGTTCTCCACACAACCCGCCCTGTATAGTTACCCTACTCTCATTGTGGATTGCTTTTTGGAGTACAGTAAGAACGTGATACAAATGTTTTCAGTGAGCTTGTATGAATAGGATTGACATTGCTTGTAAAATGAAAATGGAATCATGGACGTAACTTCAAAATACTTACACGGGTAAGTACAAAGGCTGCCAAACGTGCTACAAGTATAGCCTTGTCAAAGGGGCTTATGAACTTTCTCCAAAAAGTGGACTGCACATATCGGCAAAGGGCATACAATATGTAAATAAAGGGAGTCAAAAGAGAGAAAGTAGAAAAGAAAAGGAAGAAGAAGCCCACATACATACAATGTGGCTTGGAAAATTGCATCATGATCCCCATGTGCTCTTTCACATTGACGTTGAAGCCCTTCCCGCGACATCGCGTCTACTCCATCAACTATCGAATACTCGGTCGCGTCATCCTGCCGCCTTCATATTCCAACAGAATTTTCCCAATGTCGTCGATTTCTACGGACTGCATCATGCAGTCTGCATGATGCATGTCTGGGTAGAAACTATGCAATTTTTGAAGAAGTAAAAGTTTTTGGCATAATTAAGCACCTCCAGTGCAGCGTACCGTGGCAAAACCAGCATGCAAGTTTTTCTCGTTTGCCATATCTGATAAATCTGACGAATATTTTGTATTTCAAATGGCATTACTGTTGTGTCAGAACAATGCAATGGTTCAACTAAATTTTAATTCGTAACCTGCCAAGCCAGTCAAAAAGAGTATTCTTTCATGTACCTTGTGTTGTATGTATACTCCTAAGCTCGTTAGCTTTTATCCCTGTTTGTACATACAGTAACTATCTACCTTTGAGTAACAAGAACTGCATGCACACCCACATGTTCAAAAAAAAAGTTAAGGATGAGATTGGATGGCGTAAAATCTCCATTTCGTTTACCAAACTTTTTTTTTCCTAATTCCCCCTTCCACACTTGTTGTCGGAGCTTCGCTAAATAACTTGTACCTGCTCTTTTCGTGTTGGAGAAGGGAGAAAAAAGAAGAAGAAAGAGAAGAACAAGAGGCAGACTGAAAGAGTCGAAAGTATGACTTGACTCTGTATTGGTGGGGTAGAGTTGATTTGGTGCGTGAGAGTGGAAACAATTTGAATTGTCCGATTTAAATAAAGTAGGAGACAAAAGTGTGGGGGCATGAATGTGATAAATTAATTAAATCCACCACCCAAACCTATGCACATCCCTGGTAGCTCGGAGACGGAGAAGTTGAGAAAGTTGAGTGGAAAACTTTTGACTGGAACTCCGTTGGGGCATGAACATGTCATCAAAATTAGTATCTGGTGTCGTAACTCAGAATCATACTCGGATTTCTCCTTCTCTCCCTCCCGCTCTAAATAAGAGCCGAAGAATAGCATACGGACCCTGGACCCTGGCGGACCTTCAACTACACACACAAGCCTACAACTTGTTATAATCTCTAACTTCTTACTATTAGCATGTTAAATGCACTGCTCCACTTGAACCTACTTCCCACATTTCCATTCACTCTCTCAAACCTTCTAATCTAGCCTGAACTTCCTTGTTCTATTCCTTCCCCATAGGCTCAGGCACAAACTCGATCTCCCTTTGACGCTGGGTTAGCAAAGTTTTCATGTATTTATTTAGACTCTGAAATCCTCACATAAGTTTCCCTCCACATCTGTGTCTAATGATATTTTCTACAAAGGGATAAGCAGTTTTACATGTAAATTTATTGTATCAGATTTATTTAATTTAAATCTTACGATTAGTTACATGTCACTGAATTTATTGCAAATTTTAGCTCTTTTCGCAGCACTAGAACTCACCATGGAAATGTATACATTTTGTTAGGAGGCTCCAATTTCTTTCGGGATCTGCTACGAAGTACAAGCAGGAAGGAGGAAGGCAACTTTCAAGTACTTAATTTTCTTTGGATGTATTTTCTCTTTTGCTGCGTATGCATGTATGCATACTATAAGTATGTAAGTAATTACCCTGCCAGTCGTATGTATAGATTATAAGGGAACTTTGCTGAATGTAGTTTAGCTACCATCAATGGGTATATATTTTCAAATAATGAAATGGAAACGTATAGGAGAGGAGCTGTGGCACATGGCGGTGCATGGAAAAGTAGAGAGAGTCATTATCCCTCAATGATTGCCAATTATCTGCCCATTCAGCAGTCTAATAGCATGACATTAGATTTAAATCGAGGCTACACAGCAAATGAATCAATATCACGAAAGATGCAGGCGTTCTCTTTTAAAATTATACATAAGCTCAAGGCCCCCCTCTTCTCCTCCTTTCACTAGTTCCATCCTAAAAGGCAATCATTTCTATATTTTCTCCATAAGAAAGCAAAGAAAGCAGCTCAATCTCCATGCGCCTGCCTTAGTTATCAAATATTCCTTCCATTTCCCGCAAGGAGGTCCAGTGGTCGAATTCCAATTGGATTCACAACAGAGGCTAATCATTATAATATCAATGCAAGACGTTAAATATGATGAGGGCATGTAAATCCCCACCTTTCAGAATAAAACTACTCAAAAGCATCCCTGTTAATTTCCTCAAAATATTCCTGCCATGATAAACTCCTGAATGATAAACTTGTTTAAACCCCTGAAATAGGACCTACTTTTCTGGTGCTTCTACTTGTTAACCTATTCGCAACTGGGAAACCATGGTAAGAATGCTTTACAAAAGTGCTTTTTCTAGAAATTAGATTTTTTAAAACGGTCAAAACTAGAAATAATAACATTTTCAAAAGCATTCAAAACCATTAACTAAGACTTTCAAAAAGGTCAAAACAATAAATTAACACTTTCAAAAAGATGTAAAATAAGAAATTAATTATTTCAAAAAGGTCACAAGTCACAACAAAAAATTAACGTTTTCAAAAAGATGTAAAATAAGAAATTAATTATTTCAAAAAGGTCACAAGTCAAAACAAAAAATTAACGTTTTCAAAAAGATGTAAAGCAAGCAATTAATACTTTGAAAAAGGGAAAAACAAAAAATTAACGTTTTAAAAAAGATGTAAAGCAAGCAGTTTATACTTTGAAAAAGGGAAAAACAAAAAATTAACGTTTTCAAAAAGATGTAAAATAAAAAAAAATGAACACTTTCAGAAAGATGTAAAACTATTTATATCACCATCTCGAAAAGGTTAATTTAACAAAACAATAACTATGAGATTATAGCTTTGTTGATGACAGCAAAGAAGTAATGTTGCCAACATTTGTCTAATTACTGGATTTACAGGAGAAAATGCCAACTGCCAGTTGCCAGTGCGATTCGACTCTGAGTTGAAATTGACAAGACAAGACAAGTATAGAGCTTAGGGGCAGACACATGCTACAGTCGGATAAAGAGGCCATAATTTATCTGTTTCGGGATTTGAGTGAGACAGGCGCATACTAAATGTGGGAAGACTAAATCCAATGGATTGGCAGGTGAATGCGGTTCAATGATGGGAAAGAAGAGATTTTTCTCCTTAGTGAGTGACAATGCATTGCTGGGGAGGACGGGCGGAGAGATGGAAATCAGATTGAGACAAGTGGAATGTGGAAAAGAGGAGCTGTTGCTGTGTATTGCACAGCAGCAAACGCATTATTTCCCAGGATCTGCCTCTGCCTCTGCTCTGTCTAGGTGAATCGTCCCAGGGAAAGAAGAAACAAGTCTCACAGCTTAAGATGGTCATGAATCTATATCTTTACTGTAATATTGAGAATAGAAAGTTGCACTTTGCACAGTCACGAGCGAGATGCTCTTCCAGATGGGAGCAGTGGCTTTGTGGTGCATGCAGAGCTACCCACTCTGAATTGGGAGTTGTTATTGGAAAGTGAAGGGAAGGCTGAGAGGGGCTTAAGGAGATGGGGGATGTGTGAGTGAATGGTGGAAGAGAGAAAGAGAGAGAGAGAGCGTTTTCCACTTGACATCTGACAACTCTAATTGGAGAGTGACAACAAGATAAAATTGAAATCTCAAGTGGCATCCAAAGCTATCGAGCTCTATCAAATCTCAAATCACCTCTACACGCTCCAGCCTCTTTGTCATTCACTCCCATGTCTTAAGCCTCGGCCAAGAGTGAAGGGAGCCTAATACATTAGTGGATCTTAAAAGACCCCATCCATCCACGCCCATTCCAAATAATACACACACTCACTATCCCCGCTGTTCCAATGAGTGAAACAGTTTTATTTTACCATTCAAGTCCTTTTGTTTCCAATGGATGGAGAATCTCCCATCAACTTGAGTCTCCTCTACAGTCTACATGCAATAAATGACGTGGCAAGAGAGAAGAGAAAGGAGAGCTGGAAAGCAAACTTTTGGAGCTGTTGTCAATTGTCACTTTAATTATTCACTCCTTCCCACCTCATTTGCCCCTGGACGAGAAGCCTATGCAAATTTTTTAATCATTCGTTTGTAGCCACACACACTCAATGTGGAGTTCAACTCACTTCTTTATACAACTTTGGTTGTAGCTTTAAATTAAAATGCAAAATTAATCACCTGTTCATCTGTATTCATGACTTCCACACACATTCTTCACGCCCCCACCACAAGCTTCCTTCTTCTGTATCTGTGTGGTGGAACAGCCAGTAATGAAATGAGCCAATTTAGATCCAGTATAAACTAAATATAAAATTCCCAATTGTCCTTCACACATACAGGGAGCATTGCACCGTAAAATTGCAAATGCGCCTTTTTATTTGAATTTGAAATTTTATGTGAGATTCGTCAACCAATTGTAGTTACCTACATGGAGACAGACCTCCTGGCTACACAAGTTTTACTTCGAGTCAAGATTTTAAATTGAATTTATAGAAGCCGATGGGAAGAACATTATGTACCTTAAGACCCGTACATGTAATCTTGAGCTTCATCCTAGTAGGTTATAGAGGTCTATTCATGAAAACAAGCTGGCTAACATTTTTTCATTTTTACTGGTCGGTTCATTGAGAGTTAGTAAAAAGTCAGGTAGGTACTGTATTTAATGTGAGGGGGTACATACGTATTGAAACTTCATACTTTCTGCACCATCTGCTTAAAAGTACCCAAATCTTACCTTTATTTCTGCAGTTAAATGTCCTGCTGGCATGATGCTAGACTTCAGCTGCTCATACAGTACTATGTAGGCATCTACATAGTAAGAGCACTCATGATAATTTTACTTTTTGAATTTTCGAATCATTCTCATTGCGACTTATGCAGCGAGCATAATTTGGCAATATTTGCATACATTGCTTTATCATAGGTAATATTCATATGAACTTAAAATAATGAAAATGTCGATGGAGTTGAACACTGAGCATCTGGCTCATTATAATTCAAGGATTATGATTTTTCTGTGGGTGAGAAAGTATTTTTGCAATAAAAATATGCAATGTCTGCTTTACTTTCATGACGCTCCTGTCCTTCGGTGGATTCCCACAGTACAGCTGGTTCTTGGGATTGTGACTGGTGGGAATTGCCAGGAAATCCAACACATACTTGGCATTTCATGCCCACAGGACTTTCCCAGTATAATGGAGTCAAGTCAGCTCTAACCTTTCCTATCAACTTAGGTATACACCAAACACATACAGGTATTTACTTTTGCGACTCACGTGTACAGCGCAATTGCCATTTCAATTGTTTCTACGGTATAACTGACTCTTACTCGTACTTCGTGTGAAAGTCCAACTTTCTCCATTTCAGTGTTTGAGGTTATACCCAGGGATTTCATGGTCTTTACTGTGAATGCATTTCCCTCGTTCTGCTACTGAGCACTAGATGTTTATAAACTACGTGCTAGTCTATCGCCATTTGGCACTAGCATTAAAGTACAGCTCGAAATGCTCGTTTATTAGTATTCCGGATTCATATTTTATGCGCTGGAGCCCCAACCTATATTGAAACAAGGCAATTATTAAAACAAGGCGTACTTTGACTTTAGTAAATAACAGAGTGTGTTTAGCGAATGTATAGGATTTGTACTCATGTTAAGATTTAGATGTATGGGACAGAGCGAGCAGGTCTACAGAAAGTCGTAGAAGTGTGACGGTTCTGGGCTCCACACAAGATTTGCTTCGGAAAGGAACGCTGTTCACAGAGAGGAAAAGAGAAAGTTTGTGACGGGAAATAAATGCTTGAAGTTGCCATTGAGTCATTTATAATTTTCTCATTCAGCCTGTACATCATATGAATGCAACAGATGTAGGACAAAGCAAATTTTGCAATTACACCAATGGCAACAACTTCCGTTAACTTCTTAACTTGCCAAAACTCTCTTTCTCTCTCTCTCTGACTTTCTCCTCCGCTTTCTCCTTCTCTCGTCTCGTCCCTCATTTTCCTCTGCTCTGTTCAGATTAAGAACTCTCCTTACATACAAATGGACTAGAAAACCCCGTGACAGTTTCTCACTTTTATTGCCGAAGCTCTAGAATGTGCATGTATATGTACACAAGAAGGAGTCAAGCATCATTTCTTACATTATGACATTTGTATGTTGCTCAAAGAAATTTATGAAAAGTTTTTACGAGGAGAAAACACTTACAAATGAGATATGACTTCCCCAGTGAATTATACACTTAGCTACTTCTATCGGCTTACGTTTTAAGCTCCGGATGAAAATGTCAACATCTCCCATTGTCTCCCCCGCTCCACAACACCCTGCCACTTGTAATCAATTTTCCTCTCCTTAAAACTTATTCTTGAGTCCGTATTGTTCGATACTAAGACGCGTGTCGTTGATGCCTAGGAATTAGCACGGCTGCTCCAGGCAGCCACATCAGTCATCATACATACGTAATACTAATCTCAGGACCCAATTTCCCACCCGCCTTACCCTGTCCTAGTGAAAGCTGTATCGGACAAGAGTTCCTCAAATCCGGCGCAATTATTAATTAAATGTCAAGAGCAGAAATTGAAATGAAAAGTATTTTGGGTGCTCATTGCATACAAGTTTTAGTGGATGTGTACAATTGCAGGAAAATATAAAAACATGTTGGACTAGAAGAAGCGTGTAAAAAGGTGGGACTGCGCTGGTTTATTGTAATAGGAGGATGTTTGATTGAAACATTTTCGAAGGAAGCGGTCAGCGTGGCCGAGTAATACTAATAAGGAAGTTAACTACTAAAGTTGGGGGTAGGGCTGCTGTGGAGGACGGAAGGTGCTGTAATTGAAAATTTATGGTCAATAAAGTAGGGAAGTAGTTGAAGAATCTGAGGCTATGAAAGGTATTTGTGTCCATGGATAGCCATAGGTTTTTCTCCATCTTTCCCATAAATCACGGGTGGGGAAGAGCATAAATTCAAATTAAGATTCAACATTCGTTCTCTCAACTCCTCTGCCTACTGCACGTCCATGGAAAGTACGGGAGGAGGGGGGTGATGTTGGCGGGAGGGAATAAAGCAAGTCCGTAATATCCTTGATACATTGTTAATGTGGCAATTTTTTCCAACGTGGTAGACACACTGAGAGAGAGAGAGACTTTCACTCACCTGGGCTGGTCTCGTCGGGACTCGGCTCCGTGGCTCCGTCCTTGCCTCGTAGAGTTCATATATGTATGTTCCAGCAGCAGAAAGAAACTTTTTTTTATCTCTTTAGTTTTTCCAGACGCTGGGGCTGGTGAGAGCGATCCTATCTTCAAAGTTGAGCATATGCTACTTGTTCGGGGCATCGGGGGGCTTACTCTTAGTCTTAGATCTATGTGTGTGTTTGCACTAACAGTTCTTTCCTACCATCCTATGATGAATCTACTAGGTACATCTCAAGTGGGAATAGAAATGTAGAAAAATAAAACAAGCGCTCTAAACTCCACCAAACGCCTCCGCTCTCATTCCTTCATGGCCTTTGCTCCAGGCTGCCGTTGAGGATGAGCTCGTAGGTAAATGAGGAAGGAGGAAGCTTGGCCGCTGGAAATCGTAACTCAATCTAATAAATTCTTTCGTTACCTTTGACGGCTTCCTTCATTAAAATTCTATTGAATTTTGAAATACGATGAGATTGCCTCAAGAATATTATTGGCATTGTACATAGACGGATAGATGGAAGGAGATTTTTTTGAGGATGTTCAGTATCTGTAGCTAAGGACGGACGGACATGGGAGATGGAACTGAAGGCCTCGCGCCCAGGAACAAAGACATTCCTTCCGGACTGAAATTGATGGATGAAGCCAAAACGCATCAATGATTTATCGGAGCTCTCTCCTTCCATTCACGTTGGTCCTCTTCAGAGTCATCCACTTCCTCCAATCCCTCGCCGTACTTCCATCGATCCTCACGCTCCAGTTGGGCTTGTTGTGCCTCAGAACAGAAGAGAACAGAACTGACCCTCAATGCCGATACCGAAGCAGCCGTCCTGCAGATTGAAAAGTGTGCATCAATACAGACTAGAACGGAGACCTCCTTTATTCTCTCCATGTAAGTCCCTTACAGATGATATTAGCTTAGCATGACTTGTGACGACCAGGGAGCATGACTGCTTTGCGATAATTCAATGAAATCTCCAATCTTGACCCGTCAGGCACGCTATAATTTTTCCTTTGCTTCTTTAAATCGCGTCCTCAGTGTCCTCACGTCTTCTCCGATCCTATACTGCACCACACAATGCAATTCCTGTACAATACACTATTAGGCCCGGACTTTCCCCTTTAGAATACACCAATCGCCCGTCATTCTGTCCTGTCGTCAACTGACGTTGAAAAACATTTTTAGTCTCTAAAAAAATATTACTTCGGAAATATCTGGCGGGGAAGTACCAGAACCAGAACTTGCATAGATGCCAGGCCAAGCTCTGGATTTTGAAATGACAAGGCATTAGCTATTATACCGAGTTTGACCTTTTTTCCGTTTTTTGCCGGGGCCTCCGGTCTCCAGTCTGGTGGTCTGAGAGAAAGATAAAATTTAAGACGACATTGGACGGGTATTGCATCATTAGGTTAACAATGGTAAAGAGGAGATAGCGACACATGCCAAATAAGCCACAATGATTAATGACATGGGTATTTTATTTGTGGAATTTCCTTTTTTTTGTCTTTCTTTCTCCCAAGTCATGTATCTACATGAGCAAGTGGCTATTATGGATCCGCTCTAGCATGAGTAATGCAAGTATCTGTCTCAAGCACATAATTCTACTCCAAGTATATATCATGTCCACTTTCTTCTGTATTAAATGAGTGCGGGTCCGGAGCATACAACTAATGCAGAAGGTGCAACATTCATAAACGAGTTATTATTACATGGAGAAAGTTGTGTGTATGGCACTTACTTTGGAGATAAAAGCTAAAAAGTATCATTTAGAACAAATTAATAAATTTTCTGCTCCATAATTATGTATGACTCTTTGAAATTTATTGCACAGTTGCCCATTAGTCATGCCAGGCTTGACTCCAATTCTTTCTTGTAAAATATATATACTTGTTGCAAAAAAAACAAGAACGTAGAGCATGTTCTGCCCCTTTAGTTTACATGCAACTCCAACCTACGTAACGTAGATGATATCATTGCAGAGGAAATATGGTAAAAATGCAAATTGGAGAAAATATATACTTGGGTGGTTAGTGGGGAAGGAATGTACATACATATAGGAAGAACTCTGGGATTTCTTATCCTGGAGAGTCTAAGTAATTTGATGGTGGAAAGCCGAAGCGAAGAGAGTGCGAGGGTTTAGTAATAAGAGAGAAAGTTGGTTGGTTTGGTTTGGTTTGGTGAAAGTTAAAGGGAAAGTATAGAGACTGTCGACTGTAGCCTGTTTTGTTGATGTAAGTTGGAGGAGCGTGATAAATGCACATTCATTGAGGGACTGAGCTTAAGTTGGGAGTAAACTTAATTAGCTGGTGGTGCACGAAACTATTGAGGATCATAATTCTTCCCTCCTAACATTTTACTCCACTGTCTTGGCCACATGCACTGTCCCCTAAAACATCAGGACAAATATTTCACTCCATCGCTCATGCATGCCTACCTCGTAGATGCCAGACATGTTACTATTATTATTACCAACGTGGAACTTTCACTTCCACTTCTGCCCATTCAATTCTATTCCAAAATGTTAGCATTTCCAAAATGTTCCAATGCCTTCCCTCTATTTGTTTGTTTGTGTGGCTGTGCGTGGAAGTGTGTGAGTATTCCACTCCAAGAAGAGCGACGACACATCCACGTCCATCCCTGCAACACATTTCTCTCTTCTGCTTTCCCTCATTTCACTCACCACTCGACGCTGAATTAAAATTTACACCACTTGACTACGTGTCGCTCTTTCCCATTTGACTCATTTTGCTTTCGAGCAAGCCAGACATAGTAATGAGTAAAATAATAATCATAATAAATACATTGAGACGTTATAGTAAAGCGTAGCATTTTACTTTTCGACTATACAAATACATTCGGCATAACATATGTATGTCGTTTATACTCACTCTCAGTCTCAGATTCATTTGACGAATGGGATGCGTGTGCATGTCAAGCAAATTGCATTTGCATCTTCAGTGCGCAGTGGATTGTAATCACATAGACGTAGCTATGCACTAAAAGCAAGTGAGAAAAATGGAAAGAAACGCAATATTCTGGACTGTTGACGTGATTCGTACATAAAATCTGGGTATCAGGAACGTGTCCTAACATTTAAACCGGAAGTAATCGCATAAATTAATACATGGTTAGGCACTTAAACCGTATCTGTAAATGCCCCTTTGCATGAGTGAAACTGTCAAAGTGGAACGTTCAATTCCATTGCTTTGTATACTTAATAACCCGGATTTTTGGAGTTTGCATTGTAAACATTTAGCACCTATGGATACAGGCTTTTTAAATGCCTACCTAGTTCGTTTGCCCCTTACGTGTACATATTAGCACTACTAGACTTTAGATGCAGAAACTGATACATAGAGAATTTCATTGAATAATTAGTTTATTATAATAGGAACATAAACTCTACTTGCATACTTACATAGTAATTGTAATGTGGCCACCGAGAGACCTATGTATGTATAGCTACCAGCAAAGTGTAGTAGTAAGTTGATAATGTCAGTGTAATTAATGGTCAGGTTTGATTCTGACGGTAGTGCACTAGACCACCACACCGTTGAAAAAGCTAAAATGGGTTTTGCGTAGATCACATTAGATCACATGTTCGGCTCAATGCGAGTGACTTTCCACAGTGCAGTGTGGCAGGGAAAGTCGTGAAACTGATTTTTTTCCCTCCATGATGCAATATAAGTCAGAATGGGACTGAAAATAAAGATTACTTAAATTGAATTAGAATCGCAAATGGAATTGAAAGTCTCAACCCCATAATGACCATAATAAATGTGCTTAATACACAAAGTACACTTTGCATATTGACTTTCAATATAATTATGGGCCCTGACGTAAGCATAGCTGTCTTGCCTATTCCAATCTTTTTCTATGGGCTTCTCGTAGGTACCTTCATGGATGGAAAGAACGGCCGTTGAATAGAAAATTGTTATTGCATGAGCTATAGGTGTATGTACAGAGTAGGGCTGGCTGGCTGGTTGGTTGGTAGGATTATTTTTTTGGGTCCATTTCTCATTTGGTCGTGTGATGACTGTGTGGCTGGTGCTGTTGGTGGGTTGTAAAATAATTTTGACTGGCTGGCGACGACGGAGCGGCCTGATTAAGGCAGGAGAGAATAAAAGGATATATTATTGTGAGCTAAAAGTGAATTTCTCCACTCCCGTATATAGTTAATGGTAATGGGTAATATGATCTAACCATTAGAGACTCGCTCCCCGTCCCTTTCCCCTGGTAAGGTAATACTTGATAATCGTCCCCTGTTAATACTCTGTTGTGCTGGGATAATAGTTGGGCTCGAGAGCAGCAGCAGCTGTGCGGTGTGTATTCGTGTATTGTAATAATAAGTTTATGATGGGATGATGGGCTGTCGGCTTGTGAAAAAAAAATGCGTAAGGTTCTCCATGATAAGGAAGCATAATATAGTATAAGAAGGTCTACGGAGGAGGAAAGTCGAACGGGGGAAAAAAAGAGAAGGAAGGTGCGTGCTGCACGATAATAATAGCTTCGTTTATAGCAGTTTTCCGGATTTATGTTTCCATCGGATTTTAACACGTTTCACTTGGAGGACGGCGAGGAAAACTCCCTCCCACTCTAATCTAATATGAATGAATGGATGGATTCACAATTTCGCATGTCTTTTCTCCTTAGCACAACTACTTCGTCCCCAGTCCACACACAGTTATGTATATATAGGTACATGATGCATGCATGGATTATTATTATTATACCGGACGACTGGGAAAGAAAGTAGAGCAAGTATAAATATATTTCTGTCTCTTTCCTCAAGTATTTTATTCATTTATCAAACTACTTATTTACTCGCCACGGCCACCCAGTCAACCATCCAAAGTACACAGCTTTCACTCGACTCGTGTAGAGCTGTCCTAGCTCTACACAATGGAGCTCCACTACAGGCCTTTCTCCCACACGGAAGTGGAGTCTATACCTACGTCGCCTTACTGCTTCCTTCAAATTTATATGATAAGTTTCTGCGTATTGTCAAAGGCAGCTCTGAGGCGCTATATTAACGGCTCCGTGCTCTGCATGTGTGTGTGTGTGCTTAATCGGAGATATTGGTCTGAAGGGGGTTTCAATCTCGTCCAATTACTTATCTATACAAGCCTGTACATTTTCTTAGTACTTTCCCTCCGAGTGCTATAAGTTACTGGGAAGTGAGGGCCCATTTAAATGTCATCACCATCCAAGGAAAGTGTATGTATTTATATGCATGAATATTTTAAATTCAAACGAAACCAAACCCCCGCCTCCACTCTCCTTCCATGATTTCACTTGCCAGATAATTTCTTTCCCAGCGTGCACGTAATTATTACTATTCTTTCCCTGGAAAGCCGTTCAATCTGCCTCCACACTACTGCACGACCCACCAACTATGATGTCTAGATTAATTACATGGCTTCAACTGGAAAAAAAGAGGCAGGCAGACGCACGAGTACGTCGTTAGTTGCTACCATTTAATGATATTTAGGAGAAGGAAGCTTTGAGTACACATACATGCACTTGCTTGTTAGAAAATTAATTATTTAAACTAGGTCATGATTCCGACAATGCGTTTAATACCACTTGTATCACAGCACAGGTAATCGTCACTTTGAATCAGTACAATTAAAAATGTAGGTAGGAAGGTACATGGAGCCGTGTGAGACGTTAGTTGGGTTCATGGAGAATGTTTAGATAAACTCTCGGGGGTAATTACATTGTGTACGAATTGCGTGTGGACAAAAACACACACGTGCAGCCCAACACTTTAATGAACGCTTAGACTTTGGAGTTCCCACAAAAGCCCGTCCGCCCAATCGCCCATGAAGCCAGCCAATCCACACATTAACAGTCTATTTAAATGAGTCTAAAATTCCAACTCACTGCACTGCTTAGTCACCAAACATGCACTTGGGATGACAAAGGTGCTCTTGCTATGAACTTTCTCTTGGCTGTAAAAGCTTTGAATGATTATTTGTTGCTTTTTTTGAATTTATTTGCAGATTTGTTGTTTGGCAGTTGTAGCTACGTACTACTGCCTCTGAGTAGTTCAGGGCTCAGGAGAAAACCGGAGATACGTATTTTGTAGGGAATGGTTGGGAGCTAAGAGTGTGATTACATGGACACATTCGTAGTAAATTCCATATTTTTTGAAGCGTATCATAGAGCCCTATTGCCCTGCTGAGAGAAAACTGGTTACTGCTCCGAGTATATTTGTGGGTTGAATGGGGATGAGGATGCGGCTCATTGAGAAAGTGTTACAGTGCAGTGCTGTAGGTAGGTACATATGTTTCTGGGTGGACTAGTGCAGTGGAGAAATGGTGGGACGAGGGCGACTAGACCAAATAGTTATTTTATAGGGAAAGTGAAGCTTCTTGATAAAATAGTGGCGTGAAAAAAAAATTCAATTTCCATAACAAGATGAATATCTTTCATGGAGGAGGAGGGTAAATGGAGCATATGAAAAGAGATTGAGTGCTCAGTCTTGTCTATAAAAGTTATCGTCTCCAACTTGTAAGGTTAACTCAGCTGTATCGTCCCATTCAAGACCCGCGCCAAACCTTCTAGTAGCTCCTGGCAAAATCAACACTCCGTCCCCTTCAACCAACTCTGTACCATTACCCCGTGTTTAGGGTGTTTATGAAGTCCTTAACTAATGCCGTTATGAACCCATTTGGCTAATAGAGCCCTGTTCACCACAAATATTTTAATCATGATGTGAAAGATGTTGTTCCAGGAGAAAATTCCTAGTTTGACAATAAGATTGCTTACAAAAGTGCTTTTTCTAGGTATTAATCTTTTCAAAACGGTCAAAACTAAAAATAACATTTTCAAAAGCAGTTAAAACCAGTAACTTAGACTTTCCAAAGAGGTCAAAACAAGAAATAAACATTCAAAGAAGTCAAACCAAGAAATTAACACTTTCAAGAAAGTCAAAACAAGAAATTAACATTCAAAGAAGTCA
>JAQFZC010003952.1:0-17290 GCA_034695205.1 Dicyrtoma fusca | reverse complement strand
ATGACTCTATAATGTTGGGGGGTGCACTCGTATCCTCCTATCACTACGCGTTTATGACCTATGGCTTCCTTCGCCATATTAATTTGTGCTTGGCCCAATTAGAGGCGGCTGTCGCAGCGGGGGTTTTTAAAAACCAAAGATCGATTAAAAACGTCCTTCTGTCTATGAAGAGGCTACAGCTGGAATTGAATTTATTCAACTTGAGCTTTTCGAGCATGATTTTTTTGGGCAAATTCATTAGCCTCGTCGCTGGGATCATTTTGGGCTTTTGTGGGATTCGATTCTTCAGAACTGACGTTTTCTTCTCTTTGGGATGCTCTACCCTATCCTTGCAGTCGGTCCTGTTTTTTGTTGTGCTGTACGACACCACGTTTAAAATCCCCGTGAGGATAAATGATATGAAACGAAGCATTGCTCTGCAATTCAGGAGGGTGTCAAAGGTCATTCGTAAGGCTTATGGAAGCCAATTACATGGAATTTCGTCAGTGGGCATCAGAGTGGGAGATTTCCACACGTTTGAGAGGCAGTCTACTCCAATTTTTATAAATTACGTCATCATACAAATCGTTAATTTGCTTATTGCACTTTAAATGTACGCAATAAAAAATGACTCAATAAAAATAAAAACACAAGACTTTATACATATCTTTATTGCTTATTGGGCCCGGTCAGAGATTTGAAAATATTTAAAGTAAACTATAGGGTTTTCTTGATGCTACAAGGAAAAACGGACAACTATTTTTAGAAAGCTATAGGTTTATCTTTATTTTGCCCTTGCCCTTTAACTAGTGACAGATAAAGCTTACTGTAGGATGTAGAAGCTATGTACTTCCTGAACAGCATTTGACTGACACTAAATTGTTGTTCAAACATGTACAGCATTTCCTTCTGGAATATATACAATTTGGTGCAGCAAATTGATGCGGAAAGGGTACACAAATTTTGTTTGTAAACACACATTTTACAGAGGGAGAGCTCGCCAAAGTTATTAAAAAGTGGGCTAACATAGGGCGGTATATTTGTATAAACAAGTTTGACGAGCTAACGGGAAACAGGGATAAGTTTACTTCCTACTCTACAGCAATTAAAGTGTCCATGCAGAAGTAAGCGACTGACTAACGGACAATGTACACTTTAAATTAAAACACTGCCCATCTTTCTGCAAAATAACTGTAAGGGAAAACTCAAGCCCTCATTCATTAACTGACAGAGCTAATGGTATAAGTCAGAGGTATTTCGACAAGAAAACTAAGTAGGTAAGATAATAAATGTTATTACTTTTTTTTCGGGCTCCACTATATTAATTTACATGACACATTAATACTAACGATAAGATACTTCGGAGACCCGAAACTTTGCATTATCATTAACGACTTATAGGTGAGCACAATTACCTGCAATAAGCGAGACGGTAATTCTCTAAGCACATTTACAACCTCCCCTTAATAAGAGGTTTGATTGCTATATATAAGTATATTTATTAATACATATTTGGACGATAAATACGCAGTTGGCTTGTGTCCTTTGAGTCAATCATTGTGCAGTGTGTAATTATTTCATTTAACCATTTTTATAGCAATTCTTCATCATTTCGTGTTGCAGTCCAGTTCCAAAAGCAGGCAGTGGCGGGAGTATCGAAAGTTGTACGGAATTCCTTAATTGTTGTTTAAAACCGTCAGCCAAAGACGGCTGGAAAATGGCCCCAACAGGCGATATTGATCTTACGTTGAATTTGAAGGCTTACACTGTTCTCACCAAACTGAATGCATTGCCTTTTAACTTGGACTCGGACAAGAACTTGAGAAGTACTCCTGTGGAGCAAAAGTCAAAATGGCAAAAATACTCCTATAACTTTTGGACTGGACTCCAGACGGCTCAATGCATTAACTTGAATTTAAGTTTGTTGAATTTAGTAATACAAATCGCAATCTCAAAGGATTTAACCAACACTGTACCCGTGTACTACGTACCGTTATCGATTATGAACGCAAATTTCCACGTAATATGCCTCCAAACCGCTTTCATCTTCTCGTACAAGTGGCCAGGTCTCAACGCTGTCATCTTTAATACAGTCGTTAAAGGAAATGACGGTTTTTCGAAACGCACTGGTTTTAAAGACATCATCCTAATTTTCCACCCGATTTTCTGTCTCGGCCCAGGGGTCACTCAAATTCTGTGGTATATTGTGGACAAGGAGCTCCCTATTACACTCTACTCAAAAGTTCCCGCTCAATTCAAAAATTCGTTCACTTTGCTACTTTGCCTACTATGGGATTCCATAATGCTGGAAGGCGCACTCATTTCCTGCTACCATTATGGATTTATGGCTTATGGGTTTCTTCGTCATATAAACTTGACCTTGGATAAACTAGAGTCTACTGTCGTAGCTGGGGTTTTCCAGGGTCAAGGGTCAATTTTGAAAATCCTTAGAACAATGAAAAGGCTACAGTTGGAACTGCATTTGTTCAACTTGAGCTTTTCAAGCATAATTTTCTTGATTAAGCTCACTAGTCTCATTGCATCAATTATTCTAGGCTTTTGTGGGATTCGTTTTTTCAAAACTGATACTTTTTTCGCGCTTGCATGTTGCGCTTTAGCTTTTCAAGGGGGATTGTTTTTTGTGATACTGTATGACAGAACGTTTACAATTCCAAGACGAATGAAAGACATGAAGCGAAGCGTTGCTGTGCAACTAGCAGCATCGACAAAGCTTACGCGTAAAGGGTATAGTACTCGACTGAATGGAATTTCAACAGTGGGAGTCAAAGTTGGAGAATTTCATGTATTTGAGCGACAGTCTACACCAATTTATATTAATTATGTTATCATTCAGATTGTGAATTTGCTTCTAGCCCGTTAAGCTTATGTTAAAAAAATGTGCTGGCACCTAGAAACTTCTTAATAAAATATACATATTATTACATTAAAACTGTCAACATTTGTAACGATCTTGCTGTTGGCGTTGAACTCAGTTGAATTGGTAGCCCATTCTGGTTATTAGTCTACAGGTTTCTGTTTTTGAAATAAATTATTATAGCCTACTCTTAACATACACATTATTTCATACTATGAACTCAATTTGTACTGTTTTTACCCCATAATCTATAGAATATTCTATAAAATCATAAAATTAGTTGTCAAAAATCATAATAAAGAATCAAACTTTAATCAGTACTTCAGTACTATTCATGTACCCTCGCAGATGACGCTACGGAACACTAAAAACTTAAACATCAACTTCTACGGAGCAGCTTTGTGCCGTAACTAACTAGTAGAGAGAAAGACGAGCTCTATTAAAAAAACAAAGTCATCATAGTAATTTTACATGTTTTAGATCAGAAAGGGCTTAAAGTTGTCCGAATTTCAGGTAATATACTAACCGCGTAATACTTCCTCATTTCTACCAAGTACGTCGTAAACCAAGAAATCTTTTAACTAGGCTGCGCATAACTGTTGCACTGCATTCAAAATTATGTTAACTGCACTTGTTAATGCACTGCTACTATTATTGTAACTGCAGTGTGTGAACAAACGTAGCTTCACTACTTGGAACGTTATCCCTGCACTGCCTAGAAGAAGTAAATTGAAATCATAGTTTTAATGCACTGCGTAAATAATTAGAGTTGCACTGCTTGTAACCAGTTTAGATTTGCTCCGTGTTAAACTGTGGCTGTTCTGCCTACAAGTTTTAACTGCACTGCAGATGCAATGGTAACTGCAATGCGTGTAAGAATATAACTGCTATATGCTCATAAAGCTGTTAGTGCATTGCTTACAACTTTATTGTTAATACCGTTAGAACTACACTGCGTCTAACTCTATACACTTCTGCAGTGCTTGCTACATTTTAACTGCACTGCCTATAAAACTCTAACTGCACTGCTTGTGGAGCTTAAGTAAAACGTGGTAACAAAGACTATATAACTATATCTACAATGCCTGAGCCTTGTAACTACACTACGCATAAAATTGTGACCTCAACTTTATTGATGCTCTACGTGTTATTAGTATTTTATAACTGCACTGCATAGATAATTTTAACTGCGCTCAGTGGAAATGTGTTACAGCAACGCTAGTAACAATTTAACGTAACAATTAGTTTAGCAACATCGCCCTTAAATTAAAATTATGACTAAATGTCAGCTCTCAGGCTATAATATTTTGATTGTACCGATATTAAACGTTTAAATGCAGAGACTTTAATGTTTAAACAAACGTCTGTGCTATACTCTGTGTAGTTGTATAATGTTTTATATTCTAAATGCAGTGCCTGCAACCGTAAGAATTATTTGACTACAATCGGTAAATTGTAGAGCATTTTACGCTTTTGATGACGTCGTTAAAACATATCAACTGAATATTTTAATTCGATCATATACAATCTATTAAGTGTCAAAAATTTAAACCAAAATTTTAGTTATTGATGACAACTCATTCACTACAACCGCACTAATGAATCTAACAGTTCAGTTAAAGTTACACTCCTATATAACAAAAACTAGAAACAAATACAGCTTAAACCAAATTGTCAGAAATTACAAGTAAGCATGGAACAAAAATATTTGTTGTACGCATTACAACAACTGTTTTAAGAAATCAACACAATGTAATCAAATATTGCAGATAGTGCACAGCCATTTGCGACTAAGCCCAAAACAAGCTTTGCAATGAAGCTGCACTGTAACAATGCTAGCACGTAGGTTGAAATTTGTCAAATGAAATCAAACAAAAGGTTATCGTTTTTATGCGGTGCTGGAAACGTAGGCTGCAAGAGTTTTTATTTGATGCGAATGTAGGTCTTATGTGGATCTCTTTAGCACAATGAGTATTGAATAAGGGAAAGCGTGCTTTGTTCGTAGTATATTAGGAAATTACCATGAAAATAATACTTCAGTGTTTCAAAAGTGTAAGGACTATAATTATTATAATAAATTGGTATCAACACTGATTTGTGTGACGCGCCAAACAATAATTGTAAGCCACTTGCAAGCTCTGACCTTTTAAGAATCACATTTTGTATTAAAAACGTTGCCATCACGAAGGTGCGCCAGTAATTGCAGTGTATTCTAAGCTCAATTGATAAACACGTTTGCAAAAACATAAAGAACTTAAAACTAGGTTTTACTAATGGATAAGTCATTGCAATTTATCTATCGCTATAGTAGTCATGCTATGTGCGTTATTTTATGTATTATTAGTAAATTAGAATTCCATCTACGTACTATTGTGCATACAAAGTTAATTTCCGAGGTAACTGAATTAGTTCCAGTGTAAGTGTCAAATGTGATGTAAAGGTTCGTAGACCACGGACTCAATAACTATCTACTCAAATGTCGCGTAGTCGAAACCAAATACGTACTTCCAGAACAACCATAAGCTAGCCTTATCGATATATAGTTATTTAAACTGTACACTGTACATTAATATTATGTTAGGGTCACCATAGCAACTTGGTCAATGTTCTTTCATACTAAAGGTAATAAAGTCACTAAACCCAGTTCAGTAACAAAGTAAAATACACATAATGAGCTTACTGCAATGCCATTGTTAGATTTTCCCGTGCAACTACTTAAGCATTGTATCTACTAGGTTTAGGTAATCCAAAGCGTAACATCTGTATCAACCATTAGCGGAAGCTAGTAAAAGGCTTAGCTTCACAGTGTTTGACATTTGTTCCGTTCATCAAGTATAACAGTAGCTGAAACTCGCTACAAATTACTAGTGAGTGAGCAAAGTTTATTATTTGTTAAGCTTTACGCATAGTTCAGGGATGAATTGAAATAGGCGTTCAAAGCTGTTTGTAAATTAATTGGTTTTTATCATATCGTTGATGTACCTGCTTCCACATGTCGACTTGTTGGTTATTTGTGCTATAAAAAGACTCCGGAAGAGAAATATCCCGATTAAGTACAACAGAAGCGTTACGAAACACGCACCCTAAGAAATTTTATGCGACGCTCATATACTATTGAGAATCAAAAGTAATATGATTTAATAAATTGTCGTTAAGTAATGACCGAGGGTTAGTTAATAGGAGAACCGTAATATATGAAAAGTTGCAATTAGTGCTTATGCCCTTTGCGATCAAGGTCAACACAAGCATTGCTCAGTAGTTGAGTTCGTGGTCAGCTGCACGTAGATCAGAACTGGTTCAATTAGAGCGAACATGCTTAGCGTGACGCCTAAACGCTTAAACTTAACAGGTTTCTTATTTGTCCATACGCTTGTATTTTTATCTTGCAGAATGCAAACCTAACAAATGCGTGGTATATTTGTTTTTGTAGTTATAAATAGGCACATGAACTCACAGAAACCACCCAAGCAATGCATAGGTACTCCAAAAGTGTAAATATCGATATCGAATACACGGTTTGGTGCAACATCTAAACTTGAATTACTAGCAGGCACGCAAGATAAAATACGTTGTTATGCATGACCTACTTGGAATCCCAAGTATATAACGTTGCAAGATGTGCGGTGTCTATGCCCGTTGTGATCACTGCCAACACGAGCATTGCACAATAGTCAAGTACGTGACGAGCAGCACGTAGATCAGAACCGGGTCAATTATTGCAAACGTGGTTTGCGTGACGCTTAAACAATTAAACTTAATGGGTTACTAATTTTCACGGACGCTTGTAGTTATATCTTGCAGGAAGCAAATCATGAACGAATATATGCGTGGTAAGTTTGCGTTTTGAGTTATAAATAGGTACCAGAATTTAAACACAACAATAAGAGTATGCAAATGTATTTGAAACTTGTAAATATGGCTATCATATGCATGGCTTTGTGCGACAACCAAACCTAATTTGCTTGCTGCGCTTTCTGTACGTTTTACTGACGCTTGACACGCAAAGTTAGTAAAATATAATTTGGTGCGCATGCGCTGTGCAAAGGAGGTCAACGCAAGAATTTCAAAGTAGCTATGTACGTGGCCAGCAGCACGTAGATCCAAACTGGCTCGGTTAAAAACAACGTGCTTTGCGTGACGCCTATAACTTTCTGCATAAAGAGATACTTAATAGTCTAGACACTTGGCACTGATTCATTGCGTGTTGTTTGCGTTTCTAGTTATAAATAGGCACATGAGCGCAAACAAAAACGCATCAACAATGCGTACGTACTTAATACGTGTAAACGAGGCTATCGTATTGCAAGAATAATAAATATATCAGTAGTTACCTATAATGTTTATGCACTAAAACGTTGAGGGTCACTAGATGTTACTTATGTTTTTTAAAAATGCACTTCAGTTTGAGCACAAATACGTTAAGGAGAAATTTTTTATCATAGAATTATTACGTTGTTGCTTATATTTGTATAATGTTTATGTTAAACAACGTGTTTTACACAAATTTGTAATTTTGCCATCACTAATTAGTTATGTACGTAGATGTTGTTTTTGAAATTAACTGATTGTTTTGTTGCTTGTGCAGATATCCAATATAAAAGTACAAATACTAGTACGTGCGTAAATAATAATATGTGCAGAATTTGAAACCTGGTGCTCTGCCTATCTGGTTCAAGAATTTATTTAGGTTGTATTCTAGCAAGTGTGTCTACGGAGCAATCGAAGATTTTATGGAAGTTTGTTAAGCGATTTCGTAGTTTGTTACTACATATTTTACGAAGCAGAGTGCCACTACATAAGCATTGGTAAGGCATTGTTAAAAAGCGGTTTTCTCATACGTCGAGTGACCACAAGTATACATAGATGGGGGAGACGATCCAGATTATGCACAAGCTTACGTCTTTCTGTACATAAATTAGTGTTTATGCACAAGTAAACGCCCAACCTGAATAAGTACCTACAAATGCAAAAAGATTACTTTTATTTTACAAATTTTGTTTTATTTTGCAAAAACTAAAATAAATTCAGCATTAGATCAAAGCGCTTATATATAAGCAGATATAGTCAATGGTATGAGTTATAGGTTTGTTATAAAAATTAAGTACTGCAAATAGCTACCAGCAACACCTAAATATAATTTATTCAAGGGTCTAAAAACGACACTAAAGCGGCAACTAGTATTAGTGAATGTAATTCTTAAAGTTCAAAAATTTGGCGCTCCAAACTTGTTAAAAATCACATGCATCCTCATACGTACGTACAAATAGGCTTGAGTCTGGCGTCTACACATCGTTTAATGTTGTAGTTTTAACAGAGATCATTACGTCTAAGAATATTGCTGTTGTTAGTTTTCCTTATCCAACCGTGTGGGTTATAGAAATAAGGTTTGTTCAAATCATAGCCTATTTACAGTTATCGCTAATCAGTAAATGTGTTATCAGAAAAGTATGCTATTAGTGGTGCCATTCACTTTTGCATTGTTATACCCAATGTAAAACAGCATTATTGCAGCTGAACTGGTGCTTCACCAAACCCTAAGCTTCTTTATCGTGTCGTTAAGCTAATGTTTAAACTAACGTTTAATTTGTAAGAGAGAGAGAGAGAGAGAAAACCGCTACGCGTTGCAATAGGAATTATCTGTTTTGGTAAGTACTTGCATCAATGTTTTTTTAAAAAATTATTATTGTTTACGAGTAGAGGTGTAGAAGTAAGTATTACTACTTGATTGTAATTTAGCACTAAATGTTGAAAATAGGTTTCATTGCACTTTACAAATGAGAAATAAAGTATGAGCAAAAGGAAGTAGAAGCGGAAAAAAATTGCAAATTTATTATTTTGTATATGTTGCAGAAGTTTTGAATAACCAGCTTCTTTGACAAGCACTTTAGCGTCTTGGACAATGTCAAACAGTAAGCTACTTCAAAAGGAGACGCTACAATATACTGATTTGAGATTTAAATGTGTAAATGTCAAAAACTTAAAACGTATCTGTAAGAAGAAACGATGATTTTGATTCTCTTATATGACTATATTGAACTGTTACTAGTGAATTTGTAGGTCTTATTGTTTGACAGGATGTTATTTGGATGCTATTATTACTTCCTAATTTAAGGTGTATTTTTTCCCTTTCTAGTGTGATTTACGGTTTATGGAAATATCCATTACGAGTAAGTACCTTTTGTAGTTATGAAAAATTGTTAATTTCAATTATTTTGAGGTGGGCTTTAAGACTTGGCTAGTTTACATAGTCACCGTTTCTACTATTAACGGTTCACTAAGATTTAATTAATAATAAACTAGCTACATACTGTCATATGAGCAATTAAGCTGACCTGTTTCTTGATTAATATGCACACCGTCCTCTAGATAACGAAGTAATACATATGCGTCTTTTACGGTAAAAAAAGTCACACAGGTAAAAATATTTATTGCAGGCTCCTAAGGAGTCTAACGGCGACATATTTCATGGATAGGAAAATCAATATCCAGAACTGCAGAAACAATTTTGTTTGACTTTGACCATCACTGCTAAATACTAAACAACAATTATGGGACAACAAGTTCAAATACGGCATTCTAGAAAGAATTGTAACCACGTATTTATGACGGTTTATTTATTACTTTTGTTTGCTATAAAATAGTTTATACTAAAATTATGAACCCGCTTCAGTAACAACGTAAAGTCTACATAATAAGCTAGCGTTAGTGCCATTGCTGTATTTAGCCGTAAACCTGCGGAAATATTATGTCTACTAGGTGTACGTAAACCAAAACGCATCATCGGAATCACCCATTACAAGAGCTAAATAAACGCTCCATAGTGCTTGATGTCAACTTTAGTGTGTATATCTACAGAAATAGCTGCTTGCTAACCATAGGCATATGTTAGATTTATTAAAACAAGTCTTTAAAACTGTCTTGATCAACTAGTTTTTATTACATTGTTAGAGTGCTCTAATAAGGATACCTGCTTTGTTTTACAAGAAGATTATTGTTTGATTAATTTGATGTTACTGAACATTTATTAAAAAACGCATTCTAAAACATTTATTGCTGGGTCCAGTTACACTTGACTATACAAATGGATTTGATTTACTAATTTGTCATTTACAAATGGCTCACGCTTTGACTAAGTAGTTGGGGAAACGCCAAGTGTAAAATCTTGTAATTGATACTCACGTCTTTGCAATCAAGGTCAACACGAACATTGCACAGAAGTTGTGTACGTGGCTAGCAGCACGTAGATCTGAACATCTTCCATTAAATCGAACGACCTATGCGTGACGCCTCTCGCTTTTATCTTTCAAAATGTATACTTCAAGCAGATAGGCGAATGGTTCGTTTGTTTGTTTATTTATAACTAGGTATAGGAACTTAAGCAAAATGCATAAGGTATATTTAAGTATTTGAAGAAAGTAAATGTGTTTGTCGGTTATACGGCTTGATGCAACGTAAAACTTCAATCGCTAGCGGGCACGCACGACAAAATATATCATTAATTCAATATGTTTTGAGTACGTGTGCAGCAGCACGTAGATCAAAATGTAGTCAATTAGGACAAACGTGGCGTGCGTGAAACCGAAACATCTAATCATGAAGGGTAACCTGTTTGTTAAGACGCTAGTAGTTCTAACATGCTAAATACATACCTGCAACGAATAAACGCATTGTACATATGTGTTGTGTTCTATAGATAAGCAAACAAATTCACACAAAACATGTAGCAAAGCTTACGTACTCACAAAATGTAATTGTGGTTATTATTTACTCGGTTTGGGCAACATCTAAAATTTAATTGCTAGCGGGAACGTAACATAAAATATATCAATATTTATGACTTACATAAAACGCACAGTACGAAAAGTTGCAATTTTGCCTCACGCGTTTTCAATCACCGTCAACAAAAGTACTGTGCAGTAGTTGACAATATGCGTAGCAGCACTGAGGTAACAGTCAGGTCAGCTAATGCTAACGCCCTCTGCGAGACGATTCAACACTTAAACTTAAAAGGTTTCTAATTCTAATAGCTTATAGTTTTATCTCGTACATGCGTACATAAACGTATAAATGCAGTGTACGTTTTCGTTATAAATAAGTACAGTAATGTTAATCCGTATCACCTTGAGTATATAAAAGGTGTGACTTAGTTATCATATATACTGTAGCGTGCAACAGCTTAACGTTAATTACTCCTGTACATGCAAGATAACATATCTATACGTGTTACTCACTTACTAGTACCAATACACTAAACGATTGAGGCTACGCACGATAACTAAGTTTTACTTCAATCTCTTTACTATAGAGTTTTCTGTGTAAAATTGTGTTGACATAGATTAAAGATCTATGAATTGGCCTAATATATTATGCTTCTCAATTATATTGTAGAAGTAATAGTTTTTGCATGAACACTACGTACCGCAATCAGTGTTTTCAAATACAACAAAACTATTTCCTCTGGGTCATCAAATTTTGTATCCAAACGATAACTTCGTTCTTTTGAGTTGTACAGATTTGCATAATTGGATTTTGGGTCTTGATTTAAATCATTACTAGGTTATTGTGCGCAGTCGCAGTGTTTGAGGATCGCAGTTGCAACAGATCACATTGTGTTTTAAATCTAAAATCGAAAAGACTCCTAAACCAGTCGTAAAGCTTTTAGGATTGTTCTTTGTTTAAAATACAGTGAAAGTTTGTTCGATTAGCCTATCATAGTACGGTCAGCTCGGTTTATAGAGCAATTTGAATGGTCTCGACAAAACGCTATAATATACAATTCCAATAGCTTGCTCTACAACGGGTTTTATTACAACGGACATTTACTCTATTAGTTGAACTCAACTGCACGCTCAGCACTATTATCATTAGAGACGCTCTCATTATATCAGTTTTCCAATTCTCTAAAAAAGGCGAGTGCATCCATCTCCATCTTATAGGAATGTTGCAAACGTAATCTTATAAACGGTAACAGGATTTGAAAACGCACTTCGTTCGACGAATAACCGGTATTTCGGCAACCGACATTTTTCTTACACTCAGGTTTTAACTTCATTTGACTGCAGGTTGCTACAAACTTCATAATCATAATTAGGCAATAATATTTTGAGGCAGCAAATTATTATTCCTAAATATGATCATTACAAATCATTCCTAAAATGCAATTAACAAAGACAGTCCGATAACAGCTTACTATTAGTAAAAAGTTTTTATAATTCACAAATTTGAAAAAGCAAAAAGAATTACGGAAGAAAAACGTTTACAAAAGACAACAAATCAATCACTTTGGTCTTACAGGGGGAACATTTATAAAAGACTACAAGAATTGTGGCCAAAATACCAAGGGTAGGAAGACTCCCGACTGTTAAAAAGGTATTAGTGAAATGGTTTCAAGTTCAAAGAAATAAAAATATTCTAAAAAATGAATCCATTCAAAAAGAAAAGACCAAAGATTTTGCAGTTAAGCTAAATGTCATGGATTTTACTGAACGCGACGGTTGGATGGAAAAGTAAAAACATAGACACGCCATAAAAGTTTGATGTGTAGTAGGCGAGGCAGCGGCCGTGAACGACGATGTCGTGTATAGTTGTCGTAACGATGTTTGGCCAGTTATTATACAACGTAATTTGAAAAAAGCTATTTTAAATCACGACAAGATCCTGAATATTTTACACATTGTTGTGAAACGAAACCTTTCTTTGAAAAAGACAACAGTGTGTGGGCAGAAAACCGTCGAACGAGAGAGTTACTGTCCTCCTTTGTGCAAACGCTGACGGAAAAGAAAAATTAAAACCAGTTATTGTTGATAAATCGGAAAACCCAAGATACTTCAGGGTTATCAAAATAACGTCACTACTGGTTCATTATGAAAACAACAGCAAGTCTTAGATGACGCAAGATGTAAGATTAATTAGTTTTTCATGAATTAATAAATTCGTTTCTATAAGGCTTTTACTTATTTAGTATTTTTTTACTTGCAGCTGTTTACAAACTGCCTAAGAAAAGTATATCTCAAAGTGCAGTTTGTCGAAAAGAATATTTTACTTCTACTCAACAATAGTCAACCGCATTTGGTAAAGGAGACATTTTTGAACATACGAGTGGCCTTTTTTCTATTATTGTCACATCAAAGCTGCAACCTTTTAACTTGAAAATCAATAACAAAAAGAAGAAATACTGTCGCATTTTGATTCGAAAACTTATTGGAAACCTAGATAACAGCAAAGAGTATCATATAGACCTTCTGGGGGCTATTTTAACCATTTCCTTGGCGTGGAATCCCTTCAAATATTATTCAGAAGTGATTTCAACCTTTGCAAAT
Source organism: Dicyrtoma fusca (assembly GCA_034695205.1). Lineage (NCBI taxonomy): Eukaryota > Metazoa > Arthropoda > Collembola > Symphypleona > Dicyrtomidae > Dicyrtoma > Dicyrtoma fusca. Next base: position 4,117 of record JAQFZC010003952.1, on the reverse strand, counting down.
GTTTCACAAAGTAGTTCCTGTACCACAGCTAGATGAGGAGGTTAACGCGTTGGAGGAACATAGTGCGGAAGTTGAACTTCCAGGATTTGAGAGGCTAGAATTAGGAGACTTCTTTGAAGTCGGAATTCAAGGGCGAATATTTTTTATTATACTGCTTTACATACCTACTACTAATTTGTATTACTGGGAAGTATAATTTAAAACTATTTTTATTGTTATTTTAAATATTTTATTGCAGTCAGCGACGTGCAGCAAATATCTGGACGATGAATTATTCCAGCATTGTAGTCCGTCAGGATCACGCACCCGGTAAAGAAGAGGAAAATTATTCTATTATCAAGCGATCGCATCCTCGAATCACAGCTCAGAAAGCATGTTCCAGCTTGGAAGAAATCAAGTTGTGGCTACTAACCCACGAAAGCGAAGAGAGTTCCGTCTTTCATGCTGCTCAACAAATTGAAGTTTTTATTAGTCAATCAAAATAAAAAAAACATGCGACAAAAAATATTTATTGACTATTCTGCCGCTGTGAATCCTCAAAAATAATGTCTTGGTTAAAGAGAAAAATAAAGACGGGCTACGAAAGATTAATAAGTTGTAAATGCATTTCTCTTTGATATGATACTGTTTTGAATCGTGTTATCGCTATATCGATTTTTGACCGTACTATCGCTATATCAGTTTTAGATCGTACTATCGTTATAACGGGCGATCGCCTTATCGGTCACATTTTTAGTGTCCTCCTTGAGAAACCAATATAACGAGATTCCACTGCACAGCTTAATTACAAGTAGATACAATCGATAGACGCAATTAAATAGAGGCTCTTAGAAATGACACTTTTGCATTTTTATCACTTATGTCCAAAATCGGGCAGTTTTACCAAGAGTTTTACTAACAAGAGAACTTGCTTCATCGTATAATCAAGCCAACGTTCAAAGTACAATATGTATTTTAAAAAAATAAAACAAAACAAATACGCGACAACCGTAAAATTTAAAGACTTGTTTTTCCGTAATTACCGGCCTACATTACTAGATTCTATTACTTTTATAGTTTATTTGTGTCTCAAAAAATGTCACGTATTTGTACTGAATCGTAATGTAGCGTTAAATGTTAATAATAATATTCGAGCACAATTTAAATTAAATGTAATGCATGTGCGAAAGTAAGCAGAAGCTGACACAGATACTGTTATTCATTATTATAATAGTTTTTTGGTGTTACTGTTTTATATTTCTTCTTCGAAATGTCAAACCAGCAGCTTTCTGGACATGTGCCTGGACTTTTTGGACCATATTGAACAGTGAGTTACCACAATAAGAAGCCCTTCAATAGGCTGATTAGATTTTCCAGATTACCAAACGTATTGTTTTGACGAGAAGATAGTTTCGATGCCGAAATATGACTACATTACGTAATATGCTTTATTAAACTTTTGTTAGTGCTTTAGTAGCTCCAAATGTTTCAATAAATGTGATTAAGTTTTTAATATTTTAAAATTAGGGATTTGGGTTTTGTTTTACCTTTTTGGTGTAATTTAGGGTATATGAAAATGTTTATTACTAGTTATTACCCTTAATAATTTAAACTGAAAGTTGTTATATGCACCCTTGAAACAAATGCGCATTAGTAGTTTTGTTAGTAATAATTACTAGATTTGATCGTTTTATAAAACTTTTAGTGTTAACTTGTTGTCTAATGTGCTCGTGCTGTAGGTTAAAAAGTTACACTAAAGCTATTTTACTATGCGTATTGTGGTTTAAAAAGCAAAGTAATACAAATGCCAGTTTGGTTGTAAAAGAAATTAATTTTGAATACGTATATACGGCAAGCACTTTGCGAAACTGATATTAAGATAATATGTTATGGCAAGCTAATCCAATCTCTATAACGGAAGCAACATGTTTAAAATTCTACAAGGACCATCACTGCAAACGTGTGGGCAACAATTCTTTTCGGTTCTTAGGAAGAACACGAAGAGAAAAAAACTAAAACTCAAGCGCTTATTTGTTACCTGACAGCAGTAATATATAAAGTATTGACAATAAAATGTAGCTGTGAAATAGTAAATAATGTTGTTAACGTTTTTTTTATTTCACCATTATTTTGTAGCTGAAAAGTGTTGCTATTTACTCCAAAACCATAACATGGTGTCACATTAATATTACAATTATGCACCCTAGTCTGATATATTATTACTATGTTATACTGATATAGATATAGCATTATTATTAGTTTTGTATATACAGAGTGTTTAATGCGGGTTGCGGACCACTCGCCTACTGACGATTCGCCGACAGCCTACTCGCCTACTTCAATCTTGCCAACCGACCAACTTGCCGACCGGACAACTTGCCTACTTCAAACTTGCCAACTAGAAACGTTGACTACTAACTAACTTGACAACTAGACAACTCGACTACTTACCAATTTGCCTACTGAAGGAGATGCCAGCAGAGCAATGACTTATTGTTGCTATTCACATAACTTTATTGTGAAGATTTTTAATACTTTAGACCATACTAAATGCATATAATGATAGATTGATTTCTTGTCCATTTTTCATGTTGTTTTCACAATGACTTAAAAATGGCTAAAATATTCACAAGTCACAGCGATAAACCCAATTATCCTTTTGGAGGATATTTATTCGAAATTTCAAAATTGTCGGTTTGCGAATCGAACGTGTTGTGGAACTTTATTAGAAATATATACCCAGTACCATCACAAACAGCACTAAGGTTAGTAGAATTAAATGGCACTAAATAAATCAATAAAAATTTGTTATTTTCAATATTAATTAATGCAAAGATGATTGCTACTCGTTTTTCTTTTTTTTAAGTTAATTAAAATACTCCAGCTATTGTTTGTACAGCATTTGCATTCTACGGCTTCAGACAATGACCATCACGAAGAAGTGACTTCTGACGTGTTTTGCCAAATGTACCGACGTATTTCTAACGTAAAAAAAGAAAGTTGAAAGCATTTGTTAAAGTATGTTTTGCTTTTGGCCAGGATGATACTGGATATCTCTTTCTGTTAAAATTCTAAATCACTTATTGCGGTTCGCAGGTCGACAATGTACGGTACCATTTCGGTTTGAAATTAAATGTTTTGAAATGTGAAATTGAAAAATGGACAAGAAACCAATCTATCGTTCAATGCATTTAATATGGTCTAAAATAATAAAAATCGTCACAGTAAAGTTATAATCATCGTGAATAGCAACAATGAGTGCTCTGCTGTCAACTCCTTCAGTAGGCAAATTGGCAAGTAGTCGAGTTGTCTAGTTGTCAAGTTAGTAAATAGTCGACTTTTCCAGTTGGCAAAGAAGTAGGCAAGTTGTCCGGTCGGCAAGTTGGTCGGTTGGCAAGATTGAAGTAGGCGAGTAGGCCGTCGGCTAGTAGGCCGTCGGCGAATAGTCAGTAGGCGAGTATGCCGGCTCCCGTTTATTGCAGTGAAGGATACCAGTGAACTTTCAAATTCAAACAGTAAGTAAAGTAACATTTTGAAGGAAATTCATACCGAATTGCAATTAAAAGAAACCAATTTTCCTGTTTAACAAAATAAACACATGCTGAACCGGCCAATCATATTGAATATCATATGAAACATATTGATAACATCGTTATAGCATTTAAACATTAACACGGAACATGACCAGTTTCTTTGTCGTTTTAGCAAAATGTCAGTGAAATTAATTTCCATTCTTTAAAATCTCCAAGTACATTGTCACGCATTCTTCAAAAGTACAAAGGTTGGCTTTAGATTTCGTAGCTTAGACGCATAGTGCGATGTTGGCAATATCGGATATACTATAATATATAAAACGAGCTAGCGTCGACGTTTTAAAAGTAAATTGTGAGTCTAATCCTGTATAATAAATAGGTGCCAGTAACAGAGTTACTACAATAATACCACAAATAGAATAAAATTAGGTCGACGTGCTAATGTTTTCTCTGCGTTGAGGTTCGACGGAAGCGTCTCTCCCAAGTAAATCTGAAAAAATGACGTGATTTAACTATATACACTGCGAATTAACCACACCAGTGTGGCTGAGTGGTGGATGGTTCCACGTCCTCAATATGGTTACTGTGGGGTACAGCGGTTCAAT
>JAQFZC010003951.1:0-17292 GCA_034695205.1 Dicyrtoma fusca | reverse complement strand
TGCAAAACACTACAACCACCTTTTCAAAAGGTGTAAAACATTTAATGAACGTTTTCAAAATGATGCAAAACACTACAACCACCTTTTCAAAAGGTGTAAAACATTTAATGAACGTTTTCAAAATGATGCAAAACACTACAGCTACCTTTTCAAAAGGTGTAAAACATTTAATGAACGTTTTCAAAATGATGCAAAACACTACAACTACCGTTTTAAAAGATGTACGGTACATACTACATACCTACCTAGGTATCTACGTTTTCAAAATGACGAAAAACAATAGCTGATAATAAACTTTTAAGGAGGTGCCAAACGATTTGAAAAGGTGCCTAACATTGACTTTATTACGATACGACATACCTAAACTAAACAAACCGACCGACCTCCCCATTTCATCAATATTGCATCCATCACGTTTCACGTAGTAACTATCTCCAGCAAGACAGGCAATTGAAAGGCCCCTAATTGTCTCCTGGCTAAAAATCCTTTGAAATCTACATAATAATACTTTGTAACACATTGTAGGTATTTTGTAGGTAGAACGTGGTAGTCCATATATATATATATATAAATAAATGATACATTAATTTACTCCACTTAATTTTTGACAATAATGGTGTAAGTTGAGCCCACGATTGACGGTAGTCCCTATTGCATAGTTTAATGACTTTTGAAATTGGAGTATGTGAGTTAATGGCTTCGAGAAAAAAGGTAGTTCACGGAGTGACGCAGTGAATGGAAGGAAAATAGACGTGTATCAAGTGAAGTTCTCGTGGTTTCCTTTCTTCCCCCATTGTTACCGCCACTCACCTGCTCCCCAGCACAATTTAGTATTATAATTTATAATTTAAAATGCACCAGAATACGGTAGACGACCCACAGACGGTGGACACTCTGAGTAGTAGTGGAGTGCACGACAGAGTGAGAATATCCATTAAAATTGTAAAGGAATATATAGGCAAGGCAGCTCTGGCACGTTTTTCAAGAATAAATTATAAATTAAATTACCCAAATCCATCCCGCATGGCAAAATGCAATACAATGCAATGCACAAGAGAACAGGAGTACACATCGTCGGTGAAGTAGCATTCTGACTCAGTCACTCAGTCCCACTGACTGACACGACAGCAGAATGCCTCTCCACCCACGAAATACGAGTAGAATCGTGGAAGCCACTGCACTGTTGACTGTGTGCCCGTCATGGGATGTGACAAGGAAATATATTTCGTTTAATCTTTCATAATTTTTATTAAGATGGATGCGATACGAAGTGTGTGTGTGTGCGTCGTGCGTGTACTTGGACGGTAATGCATTTACAGTAGAATTCCTTTCTCATTTCATTCATCAGAGTTGCCTTTCGCACCCCGCACGCAGTCCAAATTATGCGTAAAGTACCAACAACGACGGAACGGACAGAACGTGAATAGATAGACCAGCCGATAGTGTGCTCGCTTGTACAGATCGACATTTAGGAAATCTTGACAAGAAATTAAAATATTTTAGCCTCCTTTTAAACGTGTTCCGATTCTATCAGCAAACTGTATCCACCCCCCTAATTGCATTGCACATTACTGACAGTGAGTACAGGTAGTTAGTTACCTACCTATGCATAATGCATTATGTAGGTACCTACCGATGTATAGCAGGTAAACGGTACTTTGCATTTTAAGTAGCAAGAATACATTAGGAAGCAGAATTATTGCAGTTTAAATAATCACAATTAAATACATGGACGCTCAAAACACCTTTAAAAGCCTTTATTTTAAAATTACTGGAAAATCGGCACATTATTTTGAAAATGCAAAGCTCATGCAATCTGCAATCCAATAATTAGGTAGGTACGCATTTATTACAAACAAATAGGTACTTAATGAATGTTTTCCATTTAATTTGTCATGATTTAAAGACTGCGTGTGTAATTGAGAGATAAAATTCACTTTTAACTTTTCATTCTTGTTGTTGCATCTCTAAATTTTTACTGTGCTAAAGCTAAACTTTTCCCTACCACTACAAAAAAAAATTACGAGTAGAATTTTAATTTACTAATTTCAAAAGTTCAAAAGCATTGTTTATTGTTTCTGTGTTGGCGTCTATTATAGTTATAGCCTACCAACTATTGCCTCTCCAAACAACTATTAAAAAATCTACTCTCATTCTCTTTTAAGGCTCGCTCTCATTAGATTAAATTAAATTAAATTGCCTCGTCCTTTTACATAATTATCCTTTTTCTACTCTCACTCTGCAGATAATTTACTTTTATCCTCGTATGCTCAAGCATGCATCTGTGTCAGAGTAAAGCAGCCGACAGCCGCAAAAACAAAGCTAAAGGACATACAGATGCATGCATACAGATTTAGATTTAGAATTCAGATCACAATCAGGATCATAGAGGCATAGCCAGGAAAACATTCAATCCACAAGATAAAAAGGAATAGTAGCAGTTAAAATAAAATGGAAGGGGGAAAAAAAGATGGACACAGGAAATTAAAATGAAGAAATCATGAGCAAAAAGCTCAAAACAAAAAAAAAGAGAGATGATCAAAGAATCTTGACTCTTGAATTAAGCAAGAAAGTTAAGCTTGTAAAAAGTATCATCTGTACTTTAAATAAATCAAACTAAATGTAGTAATTAAACAAGGTTTTCATCTGTGATTTCGTAAGATAAATAGATTTAAACGCACACACAGCACAGTAACAATTTGCTAGACAATTTATAAACTTTCCATTTCTTGAGCAAATATTTCACTTGACTTTGTCCTCTTTCGCTTATCCTCTTTATTACAATTAACTAACATTTAAGATTGAGGTAAGCTAGTGATTAAGTAAGCTATTAAGATTGTAACTTTAAATACGGCCAAGTAGGCGAACAAAGACAGAAGTGCCGCCATAGCATAGGTACTCTGCAATAATGCATAAGTTTGCACACTAAAGAGCTCTATTTAATTTTTAAAAAATTTAAATTTTTAACAAAAATTACTAAAATTAGTCAACAGTATTATACACTACACATATTTAGGTTTGGCATCAAAATTAGTCTATACTTCTACAAGATATAACAGATCTATAGCCAGGTGCAGGACTGCTAATTACTTCTACTTAGTACTACTACCCATACAGGTAGGTACGTTTATTTGGCCATAAAATTCACGGCAGTTGAACAGTCCAGATGGGAATCAGTTTCTTCCTTTCAAATATTGCACATTCATTTAAAGGGTTACCCCAATTAACATTTTGAACACTGCACTCACTCACTCACTCACTCACTCACTATAGGAGGGAAGCATAAATAAAAAAAAACAATGAGTACCCCAAAAAAAAATTTAAATATGTTGTAAACAATTCTTACTTTTTAAACTCCTTAATGCATTTGACTTTGAACTACATTTCTAACAGCAGCCCTACCGACTAAATCTCCTTATCCTTATCACGCACAAACTTAAATTTTTTAGAGATAAAAAGTACATAGTAGGTACACGGATTTAATGGCTATAGTTTTAAAACTAAAAGTAGTTAAAAAGTTCTTCACTGAAAGGTAAAGCACGTACTAACTTTAGCTACCATTTTTATTTTCCAATGACTTTCTTTCAATCTTAGAATCTTCCAATTCCAATAGTGAATGGAACTACCGATGTGTGTGCCTATGTATATGTATATATCTGGTTCTGTTGCACTTGCTATTGTTGTTGTTGTGATCGTAATAATTTTACGAGTGTGCAGTACTGATACAGAAAGTAGTAATAATTGAAATTGAAATCATAGCTGATTCACCGATGGACAATGCCAAATGCAATGCAATGGAGGGTCAGTGACGCGGTGAAATTATAAAGAAGCTATCGCTCTTTCGAACATATAGTAATTGCCATTAAATTTCATGTGAACATCCTACAATAACACATTTACAATTTTATTTTAACGATTTACAACTCACAATTACCATGTACCACTTCATACCATTTCCATTTCAATTTCAATTTCAACTCTAAAATAACAACAAAAAATGAAAAACAATAATATGGGTTTAAAGACTTACAGATTCAAGATGGAAATGGAAAGTTTTGAACTTGTCTTTTAAGAGCATCTCAACAGAACAGCAAAGAAGAAGAAGAAGAAGAAAAAAAAATGAAAATCTAGGTATGTAAAAGTACTGATACACGGAATTTAAATGTGCCCCACAAAACACATACTGATACATAATATACAGAAGTGCATTATGCAAATGCGAATGCTCATATGAAAGTTAATCGAAAATTCCCAAAGAATTCCTGAAATACCTACCGGCGAACGGTCACGTCATTTGTCAAGGCTTGGTCACCACAATTATTTCAATATTTTAGTTCTATGAGTAACCACAATGGAGTGACAGTGACTGCCTTAGACTGACCACACATGACGTGCTGGTTAAGCACCTTTAAAGATCTCCCGACCAAACCCTGTCGCCTTTAGATACTGCTTTTAATGCACTTGGCCATAGTGACATGACACATGGCGATGGCATGAGTCACTGTTGACACTGTCACCATAGCGACAGCCTCCAGGAATTACTGTCTACACTCTAAATAGGAAAATAGGTACATACGTATCCACCCAAGAATAATCACACACAATCTACGGTTGACGGCACAAATAATCACGGCAATAAATAAATCCACGTATCAAAACAAAAAAACCATCCCCGTCCCGACCCGGCACCAGCCTAAATTTTAGATAAGGAAGCTACATCGTCTGTGAAGAAGCAAAATGAAGGATTTTGAAGCTATTGTAGCCACCACGGCTGTCACTGAAATTTCCAATACAATAATAATTATTGTACAGACACAAACTTGGCCAAATCAAGAATCAAATGTGGTCTGTGAGGAGAATTGCAGGGCAGACCAGCCTTAGGATTTAGAACGTGACAGTGTACATCTATACAGGGTGATAATGTGGCGTGAGATATAGCATAGATAATCTAATTATAAAGCCAACTATAGTGACAGTGAGTGACCACCTACTGTTGACATGGGTATAGGCTATATATATATATAGCACCCAGCCAACCGTGGCCTAGTGCCTATCCACCTACAAAGCAATGTGACATTTTCCTTTTAAATCATCATAAAAAAAAGTGAATTTATTTTTAAAGTTTAACTTTTGTCTTCGCCTGGTTACCCTTTCCTTCCCGTTCATGTCACATTTACAGAGATTCGACTGTGTCTGGAGATAAAAATTCGGAAAGGCAAAAAGGACAAGACAAGGAAGGGACCACCCCGTGCTGTCTCTCTGTCTTTGTCTTGCCCTGCTGTTCTCTATAAAATAAATCATTTTTATTTATGTCTTTTCCCCTTGAATATGGAAACTGAGCTAAAAAGGACGACATGTGAAACATTTAAATGTCAACTGACAACGTCAACAGTCAACGATGAACACGAGACGACTTTGAGGCAACCCATAGTGTGGTAGTGGTGGCAGTCAGTCAGTCAGTGTCAATTAAAAGTTGGACAAATCAACCTATATTTTATAATAATGTCATATCAGGGTAAATTGTCAGTGACTTTGTAGAAGTCAAACTGTGAAATTGGAATTTAGACAGACTTGGTAAGAAATATTTGAAAAACTTTGAAACTCAGCAAGTAAGCCAGACAGTGAGTAGCATTATTTGTGTGTGAATGTATTTACCTACCAATTCGCCTATGAATAGTTTAATATCACTGACAATCATCAAAGGAGCAGACAGAAACATGAGTAGACAAGGATCTTCTTTTCATTTTCATTCTTAGTTTCTTTTCTCGTCATTTTTATTTTATTTTAAATCTTAGCACATACTTAACATACACAAATTACCTACTTTTAACTCCAATTTTAATAGTTTTTGGGTAAGTACTTTAAATATATACAGATAAAGCAATTTACAAGGCATCGGCTTTTGACTCATCATCAAACTAGGTACTTGGATGCACTTAAAACCTATCATACAGTGGGCATATGTACATACGTAGGACCGACGATGAGGACAGAATTGAGTTCAACAAATGAAAGTTAAATGTTAAAGTTATATTAAGACGGTGCACAGTACAGTTATTAGACTGTGAAGTACTCACTCAAAACTTAGTGTAGTATAGTACTTTACGCAAATAGCTATATCTACTACCTATATAGCAGGTCTGCCTATACATATACATATATCTTGGTACATAATTATGATTACACAGTTTCAGTCACTGCACTGCACCACCACTACTGGCATTGTGCTGTACTGTAATAAAGTAAAATACCTACATGGGTGCCAAGCACGATGCCATATATATATCCTAATTTAATTCCAATAAAAATCCAAAATAATTACCAGCCATAAAAATACATAATTACACCGAATAGGAAATAAATAATGTAACATATCTATCAGTACAATGTGCATTACCTACCTATATATAAAGTACCCAAGTAATTTGTAAAGCTACGACTTTTGTATCTTGTGTCTGTCTCTGTTTACTGTTTACCTTTACTACTTGTATCTTTTAGCCGACCTTGAACTCGAATTCCTATAAGTATTATCAATAATGAGGGTATAGGTATATCCTATGGTTATGGCTGCGAAATGTATGTATATAGGGGTACCTAATAATATACTTTATCTGTATCCATGCATTACTACTGTTTACTGTCTGTCTGTCAGCCGTCGCTAATTTATTACCTGATTTATTTACGTTTTTTTTTCTCACAAAATTTACAAAACCCTGATTTTGATTTGGCTTTAGGTAGGTAAGTATGTTAGCATATAGCATGACATTCCTATTGCAAAATTGTTAAACAGACACACACACACACACACACACTTAAACTCTTCGGACAATTACTGACGATGAGTGAGACACACTTATCGTTAAACTACTTTTCGTAAGTTGCCTACCAACTGAAATGTGTGGGGATTGCCGATTGTGAAAGAGTTGACTTGGGCAATACGCAGTCATTTTGCCTCCATTAACATTTCAAACTTAATTTTAATTTCAACTCAGACATCCGTCCCACACGTCCACTGTGTCTTCCACACACCACTGACTGCACACAGAGCACAACACACACACTTGTCAGTGTCACTACTGAATACAGTAGTAGTGTAAATAAATGGGTAATAATTATGATTAAATACACTGACCATGAGCCAGCAGAGCGTCGGCCATTGGACAGAGAACAATATATCAGAAGTAAGCAAATCACAAATGGTAAAATCCCCATTAAAGTCCAAATTTTATTCTTTTCAGGTGTTTCAAGAGCTAACGCTTATATTAAGCACTTTGCATGTAAGTATCGTGGGTGACGAAGCATTGTGAGGTAAGTCCAGCGTCCCCTTAATGTCCTTCTGACGTAACACCGTTTTACTAAATTATATATTTTTGAAAAGTGTAAATAGTGGTTGAACTCGGTACTTTTAAAACGTGTAAACATTCCTTTTAAACAGTTTCAAAAGGTGTAAATAGAGCTTTTGCACATTATGACAAGGTTTATGTACAAGTTTTTACTATTTTTGTAAGTTATATGTTTAATCTTTTGAAACCAAATTCTACACTTTTTCCTTGAAGAAACAATCAAAATCAATAGCAAGATCAGCAAAAGCTGCCGCCATTCTCCCTCTAATTATTGCGTATCCGAAACCAATTGAAATTTCCAATCCAATTTCCAATTTCACGAAATCTATGCAGATAGGTAGAACACTCTCCATTTACTATTGGATTCGCATCTCCTTTCAAAATTAAAACCATTCAAGGGAGCTGGGAGAGCCAGAGCACAACAATAGCCCTACAAATTCTAATAACAAAAACAAAACAACAATGCAATGCCACGAGTACTATAGACTATAAAAGACTCTAAAACAGAAAATAAATTAAATAATGAAGAAGAAGAAAAAAACTCGATACGAGTATCTGTATAGGATATTTTTTTTTAGCAACAATGGTTTTCAAAAAATTTGTGAAGTATCCAATGCACAGTTTGGTAAGCTTAAATTGGGAATAAAAAACAGAATGGGTGCAGAACTAAAACCAAATGAACGGTTGACTAGTTCACGCTTCCCATCACGTCGTCCCGTCGTTTCAGCTCTGCTCTGTTTTAATTTTCAAGAGGATATTATAATATAGATTAGACAGCGGAGAGATGATCGAGATCAAGATTGAGACCGAGACGACTGAGAGAGATGTGGTTCATTAGAAATTCAATGCAATCTTCGATAAATCCAATGTACACGACGGTGATAGTTGATAGTCTACCGTCACCGTCAAAACCATCACCCATGCCATGCCATGCCATGCACACTGCCAATCCAAAGCTAGTAACTCTCAACTAATTGTAAGACTCACCTCAATCTAAATCTTCGATTTACTATACAACATTTATGCCAACTAGCGCAATACTGAATACATATTCGTAGGATTTACAGATAGAACTACATACACCGCAGTTATACGCATTACGCATCACACACACTGCACAGAGCCTTCCAAATATGGCGTCCTACAGCCTGGGATTTAAGTTTAAAGAAAGAGAAAATAAGGATTGGAACATTTTGAAAAACCGCAAACCAACAAATTAGCCTTTTTAAAAGTTCAAATCATGATTTTAACAATTTGAAAAGATGTACATTAATTTAAAAGAGACTTTTTCAAAAGGTCACATCATGGCTATAGCATTTAAAAAGGAGTTTATTAATAAATAAAAGGTTTTCAAAGGTGCAAAATAATTATTTTAGCGATTTGAAAAAGTGCAAAATAATTATGTTAACGATTTGAAAAAGTACAAAATAATTATTTTAACGCTTTGAAAAAGTGCAAAACATGTTATTTGTCAATTCAAAAGACGATTTATATGAAATCATAGTTGGAAAGCCCCCACTTGAGCATCTCAAGGCATCAAGAAATGAACCATAAAAAACTCAATGCGACAGACAATGCCCAACTTTTGATAACTGAAGTGACAAAGCTCGACGGAAGAGAGACTCAAATACCTGAACTACGACAGACAAGAAACTTGTACACATATGTACCTGCCCACCTATTGGTTAGTACCTTCCTTTGAGGACTCAAATCCTCGCATGAAATGCATCAGCACTCACACTACAGATGTTTCAGTCAAAAGGAAATGAAATAAGAACGACATGCCATATCCTATCCTGTCCTGTATCAGCACATGGCCCATCAAACATGAATTACAAAGACAGATATTATATGTCATATCTAATTAAATTATGCATGTAGGCATCTACAAACGTATATATATATATATATATATATTCAAAGCATTTCTAGGCACCTACTACAGTAGGTAAAAAAATTACATTGGGATACATATTATAGTCCTTCGTACCAGCACTTCAGCTGTACAGGCAGCCTTTTAAATTTTGAATTAGGTACCGATTTGAATAGAATCACAATCACGGTCACCTTTTATGTACAAAATAAATACAGATAGGTAAATAAGTCAAATACAAATATCTATCACAATTTTATTTTTGAACTAATCGAAATCTACTCAAATTCATCGATTATCTATTGTTACCCTTTTTGAAGTAAAGTACTGGATACCTTGCTCCCTAAATAAATCAGATTGCTATTTCTTTTTGACAAAATTATTTAAGCTGTTCAAGAAAAAGGAATGTAGGTAGGTAGGTTCATAATTTTATTCCGATAAAGAATAATGTAAATGAGAACGTTTTGCTTTTGCCCTTTTAACCCTTTCTGTCCAATATCTATTTACAATCTAGACAGAGCAACACCACAGCATGCCTTGTTCCCTTTTCTTATGTGTGGGTCATATCTTGACTCCCTATCTCCGTATTCCTTTTATCCACAACAATTTACATTTTTCGAAACGTTTCTTCGGGACTGTACAGAGCATTGAAAGCATTATTGTAGATTGTAGAGTACCTCAAGTACGTACCTGTATTCGGGAAGGAAAATGAAAAGACGGCAGTCATCTAGCAAAGGAAAGCTCAAAATTGAAAAGCTCGAAAGGAAAAGAACATCTTCCACTTGGACGCAATTCAACCACGACCATCACTACAGATCCCAAAAACCGTCCAACTGCACTCTGTATGTACTAAAAGCTAAAGCCCTCCAGACTTTGCGTCCAGTCCCGTCCAGTGAACCAACAAAAACTCAACAAAATATCAAAAACTCATTGTTTGTAGGTCCTGAAGACTGTAGCCCATAATGCAGCCATGGAATGGACAAAAAGAAGAGACCAAGAAGCAACCGAGCCCTACGGTACATAGTGCCTACATAATAAACTTGATGATACATAATTACATACAATAAATATAGATTAGGATTCTCCCCATTACACCGTACTTGTATGGTAATAGGGAATAAAAGCCTAGTTGCCTAGGAACGTATAATTATATTCACAGCGTAAAGTATATAGTAGGGAAGAGATGAGGCTAAGGCTACAAAGGATAAAACAGGGAGACTGAACTGAGCAGACAAAAAAAATCTTTAATCTTTATCCTTGAAAAAGATGCCTTCAATTTCAATCCTTCAATGCTATTGCTTCTGCCTCCAAACTCCAAGCAAAGGCTTTACAATTTACAATAATGTATCTCTTTAATGTGCGTCTACTGTCTACCAAGATCAACCAACACCAATAACCTACAGAGATTGTGGAGAGAGACAAAGAGAGAGAGAGAAGGAGAATTAGGGGCTTTGCTTTGGGGCCTTGCATATGTGATAGAATTAACCCAAGCTGGGTACCTACCTAAGTTGATTTGCCTCTCTTGTAGCGCTAATTTCGTTTTTTGACACTTTCTGAAAACACATACTGCATTTTATGTTTGGCATTTCTGGGTCTCTAAAAAGCATAGATACTTTTTGCATTACATTATTTGAAAATCATTCCTTAAAAAAACTTTACTTTCGGGTTTTGACCCTTTTTTTAAAAAAAGCTCATTGTAGATACCTACCTATGTACTTATGTACCGTGCATTTTAAGAATGCTAATTTCGTGTTTTGACACACTGAATTTTACAAATATTGATTTTGCAGCTTTTAGTGTTTTCAAAATTCCAGTTTTATCGTTTGACTGTTTTCCTATTCCGAACTGCGAAGCCATCAACTATGGAATGAATGCTTGAAAAAGTATTTATTGTACAATAAACTTTTTCAAAAATGTCTTCAAAACTAGTAACTAACACTTTTCAAGAAGGTCAAATCCAGAAATCAGCGGTTTCAAAAATGTCAAAACTAGTAATTAACGTTTTTCAAAAATGTCAAAACTAGTAATTAACACTTTTTAAAACGGTCAATATAAGAAATTAGTGTTTTCAAAGAGATGTAGAATAAGATGTATTACCGTTTCGAAAATTATACATAGTCTACAGTATTTCATGATTTTAAAATGGGTGTAGGTACCTAAGCTTTGTTTGTATTTTTTGGAAGTTATGCACCCAAGATAATCGTGTATGGTAATATTTGGTAGGCCCTTGCAAGTGACTAGTCTTAACGCACAAAGTGGTGGTTAGGCTGCACAGCGTACATAATCTAAATCGCCTCGAGAAACTTTCAGAAGAACTCAAGACTCAAAGATCTCCTCGTTTATGTTTCTTCATTTTTTTTTCGTCTTCTTCTTCTTTTTAATGTGGTGGACCTTTTTCCTTTTGGTTTGCCTTTACCTTTACGTTACTTTATCCTTTGATATCTTCTCGTTTTTTTTTGTTTAGATTTGCATCCCTTCCCTATATACCTACCTACCTATACACTAGTACCTTCTTCGTCTTTATTACAGTGGAAGTGGTCCACACCGCAAAGTACTGTCTACAAGCCTATCTGTAGACCGTCTTTAAATCTCAAAGACATGCCTAGATATCCATAAGTGGACATGTAATCTTTTGCACACAGAAAAACGCATAAAAAGCAACAGCTTTAAGCAACAGGTTTTAGCTCACTTAGCTCTTAAGATTACCTACCTACCCACTACACCTATTGTGGTTACCTATACCGATGTGGATTTATTTATTTGAGTGTGCCAATTGCAAATCATAAAAATATCTGTCATACAAAACATAATACAAAGGAAATAAAATTGCAAATCTATTTCTTTTTTTCTCTCAAAGCTATCACTCAATCAGCTAGGGAGTATTTTAAGAAATTAAAATGTTTATGGAAAATTACATTAAATTTATTGTATCGTGGGTGAAGGAGCAATGTAGCGTAAGTCCCAACAATAAAATTTAATCTGCTTACACAAAGTTTGAATACAATTTCTCTACTTTTTTAAAACAGTAAAACTACTATTTTTTAAAAATTTACTACAATAGGTAGATCAGCCATAGCCATGTTAAAATAGGCTCTGCAATAATTAGCATAAGAGTCCAACCGGACCATACTTGATACAGACAGTAGCATCCCAGATCACAGCAGCCGGTCCTCTACTCAACACAACAGAAACAGCAACGTAGCCTTTTGTCTCTCGAAAAGAAAAAAAACTCATCACCGTAACGCTGTTGCGTTGCAAAGGAAAATAAAATATAAAAAAAGAAGCCACACAACGACACGCAAGATAGAATTTAGCAATTTAGCCTTCACGAATAATATAAACTGTACACAGAGAGATCCTGAATACATTACTTAATGAAATGAAACCCTACTGAGCAGAAATCCCAACTACAATAAAAACAAAATAGAATACAAAATAATTATACAATTGAAATCCTACACTCAACAACTAACTAAGCAACCAACAAACAAACCAACCAACCAGCCAACCACCCAAAGCAATGATCTAACCTACCTACCTCGGTACATAATTCATAACACCATCGCATCGGCTCAACAAAACAATTGAATCCTGAAGAACACTGAAGAACAGAAGGTAAGATAATTAGCATAATTAGTATTCAATGATTATGATTCAATGAAGAAGGTATCAGACAGAGAGACAGACGGACACATACCTACAAACATAAAGACACAAGGCTTTGGGAACATCACACAAAATCATCTCCGTGTCATCTTAAATATATATGTATATATACCTACGTATATCTAAGAAACAAAGACCCAAAAGGCCAAAGCCAAAAGCAAACCACTTTTTTTCTTGAACATATTACATATTATTATATTTTATATATTATTGTCTGTCCGTCGGCTAACTCCTAACCTTCTCGACTAGATTTTTTTTCGCGGAAATACACTGCGTAAGTTCTCACAGGACAAGAGGAGATTCATCAGTTCAGTAGGTAGGTATGCAAATAATTTCTAGATTTGCATAGTAATTAACACTATGTACCTACACACTCCCAATGGCGAGAGAAAAAAATATAATATATAAAAAAAAATGAATGCGTAATTTTATAATCGCACTGCGTTCCTTGTGCAATCGTACCATAATAATGTAGGTAATAGACCCGTAAAATAATATACCTATTAAAAAATGCAAGAATAAATAAATCCACGACGACAAACTAATGGATTTATTTACAAAATAAAGTAGGAAATTAATAGCTTGGACTGACCTTCTACTAGCTCCAGGTCCAGGGTTCCTTGTGAAATGATACTGAATTGGGGGAGGGGGTTGTTGGGGAGGCGGGGGGAAGCTTCCTGGCGGCGGTTGCACGAGGATGGATTGGTTGGGGGGAGGAGGGGGCGGGGGATGGGGGTGGATTTGATGTTGATTTTGAATTTGGTGTTGCACTTGCATTTGGTGTGGGGATCCAAACTGCATTGGGATTTGCATATGGCCATGAGCCCCATGGGGTGGGGGCGGGGGAGGGAGTTGACCCACCATATTCACGGGCAACATAGGAACTGAGTTGATGGGGACGAGCGGGAGATGCCCCACCCCCATCCCAACCCCCACGCGACGCTCACAGCCCTGGGGGAGGGTGGAGTAGGGGGGTGGGGGCGGCAAGTGGGAGTGGAGGAGGTCAGGGAGGTCACTACTACTACCGTTCACACTCTCCGCATCTCCATTTTGAATTTGGCTCCCATTACTCTGAGTATTCTGCGTACTGTGAACATTTTCCCCAGGGGGGGAGCTCGTGGAACTGGGAAGGTTTGAATTGGATTGGGTCCGTCGCACATGCTCACGCTCACTTCTACTATTACTACTACTATTATTATGTCGATTATTTCCGGATGTGAAGGATTCACTGGCACAAATGTTGGGGGGTCCACCACTCCCCGAACTAGTTCCCGGGATGGAAGGCAATGGGACGGGGCGCCGGGGCCCACGTGGTCTTCCGGATGCGGGTAGATGGGACGGGAGCCCACCGCCCACCGTCGAAGACAGACCTTGGCTTTGATTTTGACTCTGACTCTGTCCAGTACTGTGGCTATGATTGTGACTGTTTGCATTGCTTCGATAACTTCGTCTTCGATGTGAGTCTCGATCACTAAAGTCCCGTCGACGATCCCGCCTCTCCCGCTTCCGCTGCTCCCGATTATTTCTCGGCGGCGGGGGAGGGATGAGAGCTCCAGTAGCTGTGGATGCTGAAGTCGACTGTTGTTGCTGTTGCTGCTGCTGCTGCTGTTGCTGTGCACTTAAATCAGTACAGTCCGTTTGGGACTCGGTAGAAATTAGAAGCCTTCTGTCCACATTGTTGCTCGTGTTATTAGTTAAAATATTTACTTGGTTGTTAATGGAGCTGCTACTGTTACTGTTGGAGGATGAGCTCTCATCGGCCCCAATGTGCGTCGTCACTAGTCCAGTTGTGGTCGACGTAGACACGGAGGATGTGAGGGACAATCTGACGTTGCCGGTTCCGCTTCCGCTACTACTAGAATCTGGAGACTGTATGATGATGCTCGTGTTTTGTGGCGGAAGTGGCGGGGAATGAACGGGAAGGAGCACCGTCCCTCCACTAGTGTGTCCATGGCTATTTCCGAATATAGACACGAGTGCTTTATTTTTATTACTCAGATTCTCGAGTACATCCATTTGGACTGGGATGGGAATGGGGACCGGGACCGGTCCAGCTTGAACGGACTGGTGAAAGGTCGGCAGATGACCGGAGCTCTGACTGTGACTCTTGTAGTGGTGGGGAGTCGTCGTCATCGTTAGAGTGGAGGCGGAGGTGGACAGGGACGCTGGTACCGGGAACGGGATCGGCAGCGGAAGACCGTAGGTGTGAAGACTCGGGTCACCTACGAGGGACATTGGCATTGACATTGTCACTGAGGGCGACAAATTTGAGCTGACGTCCATTTTACTCGGGAAACTCGGGCTCCTCTCATGTCCGGTACCGGAGCCGGTAAAATTATTGTTGTTCTGCCGTATCTGGATTTTCTGCTGGTGAAGTACGGTCGGAATCTGCTGATGATGATTTGCTGGCTCACGATGTGACATTGCAGTGACTGTGGCTGCGGCAGCTGTAGATTGTGCTAAAGACTGCACAGCTTCATTGTTGGAAAGGAGGGATGGTGCCGAGCTTGTTATGTGTACTGCAGTTGAGACTGGGGGTGGGAGTGGTAAGGACTCGAAGGAAAGGAGACCAGGGGCTGTCCCAGTTACAGATGCTGTAGTGGACGTCGTCACCCTCATCTCACCACCGTCTCTCTACCCCAGCAGCAGCAACCGTAAGTATTGGCTCAAGGAAGAGACGTGAGGTTTGTGAGTGAGAAGTGGATGCTGTAGAATTTAAATGGGGATTCCGTGTGCTCTTTCTTCTCTGCAGTCAACATTCAACGCTCACATTGCCGATGGGTCCCAAGAATCCCTTGAATCTCTTTCTTGATAATGTTATTTAGCTCCGAGCTAAAACCAAGCTTCCACTCCTCTTCCCTTCTCAATTCTTAAATTCTAATCACATCATGGATCCATGGTGGGGCTCCCAAGTCGAGTCAAATGTTGATTCCTGGAAATTTTTAAACAAAATAAAATATTACTTACGATTAGTACCACACTCAACACTATATGCATTAGTTGTTAGACATACCAGCGCGCGTTTACCCATGCTTGATTACAGTTAATGAACGTTCATACCATTAACGATACCCAAAAAATTTAAAACTCACATTACTTTGTAGAGAACTCGATTTTATCTCTTTAACAAAACATTCCATTTTAGAATCTAACTACTGTAGACCTTTATCCTGAATAACAAGTTCCAATTGATTTTTACTCTTACAGTTAGTTTACAAAATTGTCTTATTCCTTTTTGCATTTATTTTATTCGTTTTCAGTTTTGAAAACATTTTAGTTTTGAATTATCAATAGCCACGGCATTATTGTGACACTTGACCGGGCAATCCATAGCCCTAATGCATTTCCCTATATAGGTACCTATCATAAATAATTACACACAATCATTAGTAGGTGTAGGTACATTCATAAGCTTCAGTAGTTCTTTGCCAGTTGTTTGAATTTGCTTTTTAAATGGTTGTATGATGATGATGATGATGTGTGTGTGTGTGTTCGTAGAAAAGTAGAAACTGCCCCGTACATAGTTGATACCTACTTGTCCTTCTTGTTGTTGTTAGAATAGTTTACATTTTGCTTTTTGAGTTTCGTTAACTTACTTTATGAGATGCTATGGCACACTAACACTGAAACTGACACACTCACAGAAAGAAGATAATCGATGACATGAAGATGAGTTGAGTCCACGTCCTAAACCCAACCAAAGACAAGAGCAGACTCACTCACTCACTCGCTTCACTAACAACTTCAGTGCAGTATATATTGTAGTGTAGTTGGTGTTGTTCTTGTTCTCGTTCTTCAACTTCTTGAGCTTTTCTTGGGTGAATGATGACCAAGTCAAACATCAAAGATGAAAGATCCAAACCAAGTTACAAGTACAACTTCCAACTTGAATAATCAAGTTGAATAATAATAATAATTGCAAATTGCAACGAAAGCCAAAGCCAACGTCCCAAACGCAACGTCATCCTTTATTACTTCTTGATAGTACAGAGTATGTAGTAGGCTTCAGCTTTTTGGTCTGTCGGTCAAATTATCATTTGCATTTTTTCCCATTCGTAGTCAAATCACACCTCTTTACATTATTCTACATCCACTACATCTCGGCCTGCTTGAATGGGTCTTTCTTCTTGGTTGGAAATCGAGTCGACATCAAAACGTAAAGATGAAATGAAATCCATACTGAAAGACTTGGGCATTTTGTATAGAATCTTTGAGCTTGTACGATTTTCGATGTTAAGTCACTTTATAAATATACCTACCTTCCTATATAATTATGATTATATACATCCCTTATAGGTAACTAGGCTCGGCTACACTCACTGACTGACAGCAAAAACTAGTGTTGTCCAAGTACCACCACCAGTACCATTGGTAGCGAGTACCAGTAGGGAACTGTAGTGGTACTGGTAG
>JAQFZC010003950.1:0-17292 GCA_034695205.1 Dicyrtoma fusca | reverse complement strand
TCTTCCTCACCCACAGTGACTGGTTGAGTCAGGTTGTATGGACCGAAACGGTCAAATCGACCCAATGAATAAATTCAATTCAAATTCACATCACTTCCAAGATGCACTGTTTTGTCTCTTCTGGAAAAAGCAAAAATATTTTTTGAACTTCTTGAAGACATTCCACTGTTCCTTCATCTGTAAAGAACGTTTAAACATTTTATATGACACGTATCTACTTTCTTTCAGCTCAAATAGTCTGAAGCGATGATTGCATGTTCCCTTAAAATAGAAAATCCATACAGGAATATGACTGTATATTGAAATGTGCTAGACGATAATACCGTCGTTTCACTGAATCCAAATTCCCCTCCCTGTCATAAATAATTTGTCAATGCAAACCTATACGAACTCCTAGGTGCATACATACTCTTGTTGGCTCTTTGATTTTCATTCCGTTTCCAATAAAAATGTTTGCATAACTAACTTTACTTTAAAAATCATTTTTGATCCTCTACTTGGGTAATTCTACGCTCACGTCAACATTTCATGAAGATAAAATACACTTGCAATGACCAAATTTGATTTCTACTCACTCAATAAAAATATAGCCTTCACTCGTCTTCTTCGCAAGGCAAACAAGTCTTCGTCACCCATGACATTCTTGGAACGGCAATTGTTATGCATTGTATCTTCAAAATCAATCGAAAACTAAATATTTTTATCGTTTATACATTTAAGATTCTGTCTAACATCCTAGCAATAATAACGCATGTAGATACCTATAAATTATATTTTTCAATATTAATGCCATTTTAACAAACTCAAAATCTGAAGAAAAAAAATATATCTTTCCGGTATGTATGAAAAAAGAGTAAATCAAGTGAAAGTAAAAGCACATGACTTTCCTTGGCTTGAATTATTATAAAATTTAAAATTAATTTAATTATAAAAATTAAAATTATTTTAATTTTGTCAGATAATCGTTTCTAGGGTGCAATCTTCAA
Organism: Dicyrtoma fusca; assembly: GCA_034695205.1. Lineage (NCBI taxonomy): Eukaryota > Metazoa > Arthropoda > Collembola > Symphypleona > Dicyrtomidae > Dicyrtoma > Dicyrtoma fusca. The sequence continues at coordinate 16,306 of JAQFZC010003950.1, read as the reverse complement.
GTTGACGTGCTCACTGCTCAAATGAAATCATCCTGTTGGGATGGAAATTATTCACTCATTCCAGATTGTGGGGAAATATTATACATACAAGGGGCTAGCATTTTCTTTCGGGCTTGATAGCAGTAGTCCTTTATTGTCTCCAGCTTGCAAGGGTTCAGGAACCATGTCCACGCGTCTATAGCGTAAACCTTAAGTAATTACATAATGCCTGTAGGCAGGTACATATGCACGGTATACATACATACCAGTGTATAATACTTAATGTACAGTTCATAGTAAACTATGCAATATACCTAAATGCTTCTCCATACTTTAGAATCTATTTATATAAATTTTTTTACACAACCCACACAATCGTTTTTAGCTCGTGTTTGAAATTCGAGTAGTCCAAACTATACTACCGTCAATTTGTTCTAAAAATTGTCAGAAAAAAGTAAGTTGATTTACTACCACAATAATGAATTTTTTCCAATCACCATTAGCATAAAACGGAAGTATTGCATGCAGTGAATCTCTATTTATACATGTAAATGCTTCAAAATAGGTCTTCAAGCTATGATCCCTGCTTACTTCGCTTGCTAGTCTAAACGGAGCCGTTTGCCCAGCTTCTGAGTAGAAAGGAACTGAGTGAGGGCAGTAATTTTAATAGGACAAACAAGCCTTGTGTGAGCGAGTCTGAGCTGCTCATAATTTTTGATAGTGATTGTCCAGTGTAAATGTGACGTGGACACCCCATGGGAAATTTCCTGTAATAGAGCTTTCCGCATCCCACAATAAAATTCCACCAGCCGAACCTCCCAGCTCTAAATGTCAACAGTGAGAGAAAACACTAAATACGACTGTATTTGGGCAATACGTAGATGCTTTTGTATCTTCCTTCTTTATTTTTGGACTTTTACCACCTACAAATGTACGCGTCTGTATAGACCACCCATCTACGCACTAATGAGAAAGACATACAGTCAGAAAATAGAAACTCAGCTTTCATACACTACAACCCCACCCCCCCCCCCCCCGTTGTCAATTCACGATTTGCCGGGTTGGGATTTGAGTTGGCTTTCCCTAGATTCATAAAAACGTCTATAGAAAGCATCTGTATACACCGCGATGGCTACTTTTCCCCCAATATGTTTAAAAGTGAAAAACTTGTTGGAATGTACGAAGAGGGATGACTTCGTGGGTTAAAATGCATATTGGCGCAAATCCAAACGCTCGTAATAGCAAGTTGAAGTAGATCCTCGCTTGAAGTTGGGTAGAATTGGGCGAACCTACTTCAAAATTTTAAATAGAAAACTTCCCTTCTTGTACAAACCGTTCAAAGCATGTAAATATAAAAGTTTACCCGTTTTAGGAACATGTAGGAAAGAATTTTGCCTTAACATTGGTAATTAAATCGATAATTGCTGATAGAATAGGGATCTTCACATTTAGAACAAACGATTTGGACCCATTTGCTTTCAAGTTGACTTAGTTATACCCGTGAATACCCCATTAGGATTTAAAATGGCATTGACAGATGAATGGTATTAATTTAGAGCTTGGGAATCGCAAGTATATGTGTTTGGTTCGTTTAGCTCAAAATTGAAAAATAACTTTAAAAAAGCTTCGCCAATGCAATGCACGGCATTAAAATATATTCAGTACATACGTACATGGCATGTTACCGGAGCGTTGTCGTTAATGTCAGAATAGTAACTGCAAGTACGAATATACATATTAACATATTTATGCATTGGTATTCTTTTTTTTCTCTCGATTCTGGCTGAGAATTTAGTATACAATACTCGAAAACAAAATTGCTTTCATTAGTACTGATTTGAGGTATATATTCGATCTATATTTAGCAATTTGAACACTCTGTTTAACGACGAAGGTTATTACAACACTTGGAATTTTCCCTGATAATGAGACTAGAGCATGGAGTAGTACTGCTTGCACTTGCAAGTAGTTAAGGAAGACTTGCAAAGGGCTGACACTGGTACTTGCTTTCTGAGTTGAAAGGTATAATTAAGTACATCTTTAAGGAGAGATGCGCTTGAATTCACTCTCTATTTAAAAAGCCTAGTGAGTAATCTCTAATATAATTTCATGCTACATTTCAAAATGCTCAATATTGCATGCATACTTTTTTACCGTTTTTAATGATGGAAGGATATCGAGTCTTTTCATTTCTGTGGGCATGTTTGTATTCATCATTCGGAATGAAATATTGGAGGAAATGTGAAAAATGTACGACTACATCAGGAGTCTGTCATACCTATCCCTGGGTAGCCAAATTCAAATTTCATTCAACGGTAGAATAATGTTATGGTATGCAGGGTAACCGGACCAAACGCACCCAAACATAATGATCCCGATTTCAAACTTTTACAAATTAACGCTCCCCAGCAGTAAACGTCTAAGTTTCTCGCAGAGTTAGATCTTGATTTCACTTGCTACTAAGTTATTATTATTATTATTAACGGTTTTTTTTTATTTGGTCCAATTTTGTTGTTGTACATGCATAGGAATAACACATTTCTGTTTAAATTATACCCAAAAGTAGTACTTAACACATTTCGATAGATTCTGCTAATTAAAAATTTAATATTACACTTTAGTGTAATGATACACAACTACTTAACTCTACTACATAGGTGTAGAATTTAAATACAGAAATATCAAGAAGCCCTGGCAGCCGTATTCAGCGCAAGTTAACCTATTATTAACTTTAACAATAAAATCGTTAATTGTATGTGTTACGTACGAAGTTACGAATTACTTCCTTCCACCCCTACCAGTCCGGTTTAGTGTAGATACATTTAATTTTAAATCTATGATTTTATTAATTCTAATTGATTTCCAATTTAATCAGGTTGACGCTGACTCTGGCAGGAGATCAAAGAAGGAACTATTCTGGAAAATTAGTGTTTTAAAGTTACAATTACAATCCGACGTTGACGGCGTTTCTCAAATTTATCCGTGAATCTTTTCTGATTATTATTATGTTTTTATTACAGATCCATACACAGTATATAGAATACAAACATAAATGATCCAAACATGATCGTAAATGCTAGGGGGACTAGTTTGGGGGGGGAGGGAGAACTATTTGAGAATAATTTCCATTGATTTAAATTTAAAGTTTTGAATTTCTGCCTCCCAAAGCGCTGGAGAAGTTGTCTCATCATAGAGATAATGCAGCGAGAAACCTTTGCCCGTGACTTCTTTTTCACTGAGTTCTTGAATCATTGGGTCGATCGAAAAATTGGACAAAAACTAAGACCCCCTTGCATTACTCCACCGCTCTTTAATTTTTCCACACTTTGGTACTGCTCAACTGCTCAAAGGGTCGAAGTTGTCAGAAAAATCGTGTTGTTAAAACTTCGAGGTGTAAGGGAGTCATGTGATTGTAAATGGTGTGTGCAGTAGGTGAATATTCAACCTTATTATTGATCCCATAATATGGTTGCTGTATACATACCTTGATTTAATCAGCGATTTAATTTTTAGAGCTGTTGATTTATCAGTGGTTAGTGTGTAAAATCCGGAATGCTAAGTATATGACTAAATAAATAAAATAAAATTTGATTTTGAAAACAAGCTAATAATTTTGTTACAGTTAAAAATTGTTAAAGCTTCGAGTGAAATTAAGCTCTAAATCTTCGAGATACTTAGTCGTTTATGACGGGGGAGCGTTTCATTCAAGATTAGTATGGAGAGCGTATTTTCTGGTAGCGTTTTGTCCGGCATTCGACATGCTGAGCAGACAAGGCTGATCGTTGTGACCAAGGGCATGAGTCTGAGGAGTGCTGGCAGCGCTTTTGCAATTAACATGGAGCGGTACTTATTCAGATTAAATGATGTCTCGTTAATCAGCTGAAATTGGCTTTGAATTCAAAATTCAAAGCCTGGGGTTTATTGTTCAGTGTGATTTGATATCTCTGACTGCCATAGAATTGTCGTATAAAATATAATATAACAAAGGGACCCAGTAACGGGAGCAGTTTAATTAAATTATAAATGTGTTGCACTTCGGTTATTGTGATTGTACGTACAGAGACTAGGCGGCAGGTAATGGAGTGGAGCCTGAAAAGAGATGAAATGTAAGGGAAAGTGCAAATATTATCTCTCGTGTTTGAATAAATAAGCAAGGTCAAGTTACGTGAAATTCTGCAATTGCGTCTCAAAGAGGTACAACACCACATATATATATATGTATATGTGTATATGTGCGTACCGTGGGTGGAAAAGTATTGCGGAATTTGTCCAGTCCTCGCTCATAATCATTTTGAAGCAGTTCTTATCAATAAACCTTTAACCTATTACATAGGTACATTTACATACAAGGTATATAAAAGGTGTAAATACCAATTTTACTAGGTACTTTTGAAACAGGGCAAAACGTGGAATGTTTGGGCTCGATGAAATTACGGGGACGCTGGATATACATTAGAATGATTTTACGTGGTAATTGAACTTAATTAATAGTGCTTCTGCACTCTGACGATAATAAATTTAAAATTTTCCTTCCAAAAAAGGGTCAAATATATTCGTTACTTCTTTAGAAAAGCAAAAATCTCATTGTAGTTACAGGAAAATACTTTACAAAAGATGTGCCAGCCATTGGAAGTCTTTCAATGACGTAGTAACTGCGTGGTTCCTGCTGTAATGCTACAAAGACATTTTGTGAACTTAATCACTTAAGCTCTTGCTCTTTATTCTTTCCATGATTTTGTCTCCCTGTAAAGACGTGAGTAGGAGTGGGTCCGCTCATTTGAAGCTCTTTTAGGCTCCCATAAATAATTATAAATAATTAGAGAAGATGAAGGTGCTGCTAATGTGCGCTCTTTGTGTCTTTGGTTTGAGGACATACTCAGCCTTGCTCTTCACCTCCTTCAGCGTCAAAATAACGTCAAAGTGAAAGTCATTTAGATATTATTCTGGGGATATTCTATTAAATTCTAAAATCCGTCTGTTTAAAATGCCGCCTCTACCTTGTAGAGAAGGAATTTCCGTCCCAATCAGTTGCTTCCCACTCTTATCAGAGCTTAGAGTTAGCCATTAATCATTGCCTGGAGAAGATATGAATGTGTATCTTATATATTTTAAAGCCAATCGTTTCGCTAAATTAATACAGTTTTACAAAATTTGACAGTTGTAAAATTAAACACAGAAACCAATTTTGCGCAGAAATGCCATCACTGTTTACACTTTCAGCTACAGAACCAAATATAACTACTGTGATGAAGCAGTCGATCGCATTCATAACAATAGTTAATTAGAAATACTGAACAGGTGGACGTAATGATGAAATTAAAGTTATTCTTGGAATTTGGAATGACATAAAGGAATCCACTACTCCGCAGCGGGTACATGGATAATGATAATAGATTCTAATAATATCTTGTTCAAAGCTACATGAAGCAATTACGAATCATGAAAGTATTTCATAATCCGCGTATTAAATGAATTAAATTGAAAGGGAAGCTAAATATAAGTCTCGTAAAAGCTAATGGCTGTATTCTTTTATAATCTGCACACTGATGTCCTCATTGCACCGGCATGTCGTGGAAAGCAGTAATAAAGTTGACTATGATTGTAATAACAATAATGCTTTGGCAAGTAATTGGGTGCTTGTACGCATGCTGAATTGAAAGTTAGTCTGGAGAAAGAAAGGTTAGCGAGATTTATAATTAACAGGGCAATCCAATGGAATACCAACTAGAAAAAAATGGGAAGACGCAGACGGTTTTCGCTGGAGCTCATAGTGTGAAAGGAGAGATGGGACTTGCTGATGTTATGTTTCATTCTGGCGAGGATAATTTCCTTCTTCATTTCATCAATTAACCAAAGAATTTCCAGAACAACAGAGAATTATTCCGACGCGTATTTGCACGCATCCAATGTTTTTTTTATGTTAGAGCATTTCTCTTTAGCTATGGACCTATGGGGGCAGTCGCAACTCTCACGCTCAGTTTAGAAGCCTTTCGAATATTACCGCACCCGATTTGGACTTTGGACTATGAAGTTTGTCTTTCAACAACGGTAACATCAGTAAACCACCATAGAGAAGTTTTACTGTAGCCTTTTTTTGTAGTTGTAAATGTTTTCAGGATCTTATTTATTCAAAGAATCACAAGAAGTAAAAAGAAACGACATTTTTACTAATTGATAAGTCCAGGCAATAATGTATTCTTCAAGGTTTTGATAGCATGCAATAAGTGAACGGCCCCTTTGCTCGACGGCAAAAACAAAAAAGCTATTACAGACTTGGATCCCCTTTGGAAATTATTAGCAGTTAAATTCTGTCCTGTTGTCTGTTGTTGGTCCTGGTTCTTGTGCATGTGTGGACTCGTTCGTGTAGTTGTCTTCTTCTTTCGATTGGAATTGGAGCAGTAATCGTATGTATTTAGTTTAGAGTTTGTTTCCACGAGTTTGCGTCTTCCTCGTAACAACAGTGGACACTGCCATGTACGAGACTGCTAGCGTCTGTGAGCCTCAAGTGTGAGCCAATAAAGATTCAAGCTAATGGAACGTAAAGGAGAATGGCTGGGGACTGGAGACTGTAGATACATACGGCGCATGGAAACCACTAACTTAATTACAATATTCAAGTCTAATAACCAACACAGACAGATTAAATTAGCTGCTAATAATTCAGTGAACCATTCATCCACCCATTTACGGCTCACACCAAAAAATAAACACAATACAGAATCCCGAGTTTTGCCGGGTGGTGGGTTGCTATCCTGGGTTAAGGGTCACAATGAAGCAAATCTTATTTACAGTGGCGCTTATTGAAGCAAATCCTTTTTTCTATCCCAAATATTCGCACAGTAATTTCCAGGTAAATATTCGAAGAAAGTATTGCAAAAAAAGTTGTACAACCTGCAGTTTTGAATTGAAACGTTGGCTAGGATTTGTACGAATTTAAATGGTGATTAGATGTTCGTCATTTTGCATCTCACCCGCCACTACATCCGTATAATACGTATGTACTTAGGCCCACCTGCCTAAATTGATGCCTACTTTCACATTCTGCCTAAAAGTACCTATACATAAGTCGTCGTGTGAAATTGGAAATCGTCCCTGGTTTAATTTCAAAGCGGAATCCACGAACTTGGCGAATAATAAGGGAACGAACTTAGAATAAAGTAGTGATGACAACACATACAATTTGCACACAAAAGCTCCGCTCCACGTAACACAATCAAATATTACGCATCGGCAACAGTTTTGCATTCAAACGGAGATGTGAAAAGGTAAATAATATTACGGAGGTAGTTACAAGTCGTGACGTAAGCAGCAAATTGTCGTTCGTTCAATATTCAGTTCTCAAAAGCAAAGGTAATCCATTTCTTGTACTGACTTCAGGGAGGAAATCCAACGCTTTACCACGTAAAATTATGCATCTCTTCACAAATGTGTAATTAACGCATCTGCAATGCACACACAATACTATACATACACCCTTAACCTTTTGGATACAAGGAAGTTTAAATGCTGCGTTTGCTTCTGTCCTTTTGCCCCTTAACCTACGATGCATACCCGTAGCTTCACAAGGCTGGCAGAACGTAAAGTAGAATGCTGTGTCGTTGTCAGTGAAGCAAGCAGAATAGTTTTGGTAATTGTAATCTTGGTTGTGATTAGTGGGGTGGCCGATGTGGTGGAGTGCTAATGTCTGTAATGCAGTGAACTTAGCTCCCTGGGAATTGGCCACAAGGGGTGGGTCAATTTCGTCTTCCATTTCGGCCTTTCTTCCCACTGTAAAGGAGTAATTAGTTGGGACCAGATGAATGTTAGAGACCAAAGCACCAATACAAATATGTATCTCGACTGCCTCCGCACCTACAAACAGTCTCTTTGGCTGCCGTACGTTTTAGCTGGACATCGCAGATGAGTTCACATGAAAGACTACGAGGCTTTTCTGGCAGCCATCCACGCGACACTTGATTCACTCATTTTCCCATCCCTATGATCAGCCCCTACACACACGTCCTTTCTCTACTTCGTGGCTCTTGTCCCCGCCAGTTAAGCTCATGACCTCAAATTTCACCAACGGCCATTAGATTCATCTCACTGAACATTACGTAAACAGGAAATAAAATCAGAGTTTTATACTCACGAGGAAAGTGTGATGAGATACAATGGGGAGGACGGGAACGCGGACATGCATCCTTGAACTTTCATTATTAGTGTCCCTTCTGCTGCAGAATAAACAGTGCTTTTATTCTCCATGCAAAATGCTGTGGGCGGTCGTGGCTAGCAAATCCTGCAGTTCAAAGCAGTGTGAGGGTAAACATATTTACAATTTACATACACATGTAAATACAAATTTCAAGTTCCACTAATTAAACTCCACTTTCAGTTTATGACGCTTTTCACTCACGAATCTATACTTTATTTTCATTGATTATAAAAGTAGAAAAATACTACAACAATAGTTGATCAATAATATACTTCCTACTACATAACTGTATTGCATAATTTCCTCTGCGTCTTTAACATTTAACAAGCACAAACTATGGCACTAAAATTATTAAAACCGTTATTCAGTATTCAAAACAACACAAGCTAAATAAGACGTTTACATCTCTAACAAGTTTTTTGATGTACTTACTAATAAGTGTGGCCTTCCTAAAATGCAAAAAAGAGAGTCAGCTGACCGTTAAAATAATTTGCACATTACTTTACAAAGTTTGAGGACACATTTCGATTTCCTATTCCTATATTTATTTCCAGATTTAAAATTAAATAAAAATGCCCCTTATTGTGCTCGGGTGTACTCTTCTCTATTCTGTGTATGAATTTGGGGTACGGCGTATTTTACAGGAAAGCAAATGTGCCCCCACACAGAAGCAGACGGATCTTTACTTTTCCACTAAGCCAATGGCATCAACTGTCTATTTTTTTATGAATGAACAAATTTGGAAATTTCAGAAATAAGTGATGGATGGGCAACCCGGAGGAAGTTAAGCTGGAAAAGTTGCGGATTGAGCTGTGATGGAGACATTGACAGCGTTGGAAATTGGGACTCAGATCCCTGGCAAGATTCCCAACAGCGTCTTCTCATGCATAAATAAAGGCATATTGTTACTGTAGTCAAAACTCTAAAGCTGAACACTATCGATTTTGATTGGGCCGATGTGAGAGCGTAGTCAATCCAGCGTGGCTAGCAAGGCATTGTAAACCACAAACAAACCACCCACATCGTTTCCCATCAACTTTCTTACGATACAAAATGCGGGTACAAATCCGGGCATTGGAAGTGTAGCTGCAAGGGCCATGGAATTTGCATTGATTTCCCACACAGTTGATGGACAGTCATAGCTACGGACAGAACAATGCTACAAGAAATCTCGACGGTAACTGGGCTCATCTTCTGCGCATTATAAACGCTAAAAAACATCAAAATATACTTAACGTTTAGATGTGGGTGGAGATAATGTGAGCTGAACTTTGTGGGGCTTTCTCTGCATTAGTGATTCGTTCTGTAGTTATAGTGTGTGGGGGCGGACGGGAAAAAACGGAATGTCAACGGTAAAAATAACGCTCATTTATAATGCATCCTTCCAAACCAATTCTCACATCTAATGCTCTTGTCAGTCAATGAATCCCTGCTTTTGTATGCATAAAGTAAAAATGACACTTAAACATTTCAAAAACATTTGTCACAATAACTTTACACTTTCTGCTATTTTTGACTACTATTCAAAAATAACTGATCCAAAATACTTTACTGAATAAGAATAATGCGTAACGCTGTTTATTATCAATGGAAAAATAATGAAAGGTTTATACTGTATTTTAAAACTAAAAGTACAAAAGTAATAAAATGTCACGTTGTCACACGATGAACTTCTGAGAGTATAATTTTGAGGTTCGCTTTTTAACTTTGCTCATTATTTATTGTAACTCTGTGTTGGCATTGTGTTCTTAGCTGATGACAGCCGTAATCCTGCAGCAATTCTTTTAATTCCGATGTAGTCCAGCTGACTGAGAACACTTTCATTGGCTTAACTATTGGACTCCGCTGTCATCATAACCGAAACGATTGGAAGATGAAGTATATCCTAATTTCCTAAAATCTTTCATAATCAATTCAAACTTGACGGTGACGAAGCCCCTTGAGTGAACCCGAACAACTGTAGAAAAGTATAGCAAACAAACAGCCCAGGTCAGTTTTATTCAAACAGTTCTAAATTTTACTAAAGGCAAGTTGGATTATTTCTATCCTTAATCACAGAACCATTGCTTACAACTGTTACATTTTTAGTCGTACATCGCTTTAAAACACATTAATAAAATCGGCGTCTTACCTTTGACAATATGCAATTACAACTGTTGAAAAGTTGCAAAATTTATCTACTAAAATCTAATTATTGTTTTAAAAATGCGTAAGAAGTATTTTTGCTCATTCGCAAAAATTATATCTAATCAATGAACTCTTACAGTTGCAAGCAATAGAGTTGCTTGTAGTAAAATTATTGAAGAGCGCACGTTGCTTATTCAGCAACGGTGTTATTTAGTTGGAGAATTAATCTACGAGTGTATTTGTGTGAGTTGTCAAACCTTGCCGTCCATCCCCTTGTGCGATTAATTTTGGATCAATAAATTCTGGTCTCCGCCCGACAATCCATGAAGAGATTTTCTGAATAAGAGAACTTGACTCGGGAACGAAGAGAGGAATTCTGAAAATTAGAAGGATCAGAATACACGTATAGTTGAGTGATGTCGTTATTTCATATTCCTGTTGTCCGTGATTTGTTCATGTCAGAAATGGAGAAAATAATTAATGGGATACTTCAGAAGCTAACTCGTTCCTACTTGAATTTGTACAGGTGGTCACATTACTTAGAAAGACAAAATATCGAATATCAGTACAATTTGTTAGTCTTGTTTGAGAATTAGCTAATCAGTTCCCTAATTGCAGTCATTTATTCAAAACTAAAATCTTGAAAACTCATAGTCGCTGACTTACACTACGCCGCACAGGCTACAGAATTAGCAAAATACATATAATGTGAAAACACGTCCCTCCCAATACGTACTGTAAAGGAGAGGGCTGGATAAAACGAGGAGAAAGTCAAAGCTCAGTTATGTTGGCATATATAACTGTTGCATTTGCAGGGAAAACCCATTCGCTAAATCTCCACTCAGTAATTTCCCAAAGTGCTTTGGGAAGATAATATCGCGGCTTTACAAATAGAATTATTCATATCTAATATATCTTAAAAGCTTGAGAAGCAAAGTGACGCATATTCTTCAAATATTAAAAGCAAATCCACCTTCCATGTGTTTTAAAAGTTGTAAAATAGATACACTGATATATATGATAGCATTGATAACTTAGAATTAAAGCCGACAAGCCTGGAAATGCGTCACTTTGCTTTGACTGAAATGACATATTGAGCCCACGTAATTTTCTGTGTAAGCTGGTAGCCATAGCTAGGCATTCATACATCTTTGTTAGGCTTTAATTAATTAATTAATTAATTTGATTTAATTACATCTAGGTACTATAGACAGACAAATACGTAGCAGTAGGTACGTTAGGTACTCTTCACCTCAATTCACGGAACCGAAATTGAATTTTCTGTCTTTGTCAACTGGAAACTATACGAGTGTCTAATAATAGCGGTCTATCAGTGTCCCCACCAAAAAAGGTTCTTGTACTGCTATTAGATACCAGATACCAGGACGGTCTGGAAGGAAGAAAACTTTTGTAAGTCGACCTCACTACTAATAAATAAACTTTTGCAACACTTAATTTAATAATTTTTCTTTGACTACCAGTTAGAGTGGTTTTAAATTTGGGAAGGAAACTTTTATGAGTTTAAACATCTTGAGTGAGTCTTTGCTAGAGGATGCTTACTGATAATACAAATGTAATCGAAAAAAGTTTAACTAGGGAGGCAGTGCAGTCTTCTTCAGTGAGATCTGCCTACGGTGATTTGTCATGTGAGACACCCTTTGCTGTCTCTATACAAAGCCCCCCACTCCAAGTTTCCGGTGGTTTTTGGGTGATTTTGTGGTAGCCGTCACACTAATGACTATCTAATAACTAGTATTCGTCGTCCATTATGTGCATTTACGAAATAATGACCACTAGATTATAGTTTACTTATTGATACTGACATTATTTAATTGGAAAGGAGCATTTCATACTTTATAGAATAAAAATTCAAATTATACAATAATGATGAATCACTAACAAAAGCGTTTACGCTGAAACAGGAAAAATGATGAGGATTTTGCCCATTATAGAAAGACGGAACTGTTGACTACATATGTGACCATGGAGGTAGTACTGTACGTACTGAATAATAGAGCCGTGCTCACGAAATAATAGCCATTGGGGGAGACAGTCTTGGGGAAAGTTTGAATATTAATTGGATTCTCTTTGACTTACCAATGTTGGTTCCAAAACGGATAGAGTTTACCCTTTATTTTATAAAATGTGCAATTTCATCATGCAAGGACAGTAATTCAATAGAATTGAAGTTTTGTGCCTCACACCACCCTTAGCTCGTTATAAACTTTACTCACTGTACGCCTACGTAAGTTTCAATTAAAATAGTAACCGTGTACGGGAATGTAACGGCAGAGTAGGATGCGTGCCAGTTACACTAATAAGTGTGTAACAGAATCAAGAATCTGTTACATCGATTTTCTCTGTCGATACATGGCAAAACAACAATATACAAGGTGCCCCATAACCTTTGTCCCCTCCCCCATCCACAGCCCAAACTAGCAAGGTTGCACAATCACGCTATGACATTTCTGTGTGGTAGACAATCGCATTGCAGATCGAGCAGTTATCAGTTTTAAAATCGGTGTAAAAATAAAAAAAAGTTATGAACAGAAAACTACAGCATTGTAAGCGTATAGCAAAAATCGACTTTGTTTCGGTTTTTTGTGCATAACGTTTTTAGTTTTAAACCGATTTCAAAACTAACAGCTGGTCTAAATCCGCAATAAAATTTTCTATAAATACTTTATAACATGGTTGCGCAACGTTGATGGTTTGGGCTGTGGAAGGGGGCGCAAAGGTAATGGGACACCCTGTACAGTGTTCTGCGGGTGCAACCAAAATTATTTTAATAGAAGGCCAGGAAGGCCATCACCATCTATTTTAATCTGAAATTTATGTGAAAACTGCCAGTTGAAATGTTCCGCAAATGTTGGTATGACATTTTGGAAATACAAAACGCCTTCAGTAGGCTACAAAATCTTTGAAATTGCGAACTACTCTTAAGGTACTGGCCTTGAAAGATGTAACACCTGTCTATCTTCACGTTTTATTGTTATAAAGCCATTTTAAACAACTTTTGGTCTAGGTCTAAAGAACGTCTACAACAGTTCTAACACCTGTTGCACCCACCCGAATACAAATAATTCTAAACCCTTATTCAAACAGTTAAACTTGTACTTTTTGATACTTTGAGTTTAGCATGCTCTTTTGCACCTGTAAACCAGTGAAGGTAGGGTCTAGCGTAAAAATATTGTGGAAGTTCCCAGTGCAATACGTATGTAAAATGTGTACAAATACAGCTATCTCCCTAGCGGAAAGAGTTACCCTCTCGTTGACAGTTGTAGAGACGCCATTAGTTGAAAACGTGAAGCGTTCTCGGGATGCACTCTAATGAGAAGCAATTAGGACGAAGGTGCGTTACCTTTTCGTAGTTGAGCCATAAGTAATTGGAATAAAGGTTGATCCGTATCCGCGTGCGACGTGATTCCCGAGAAAATCCGAGCCAAACAAGCTGACAACTAATTGAGGCCCTGTCAAGACAAGGAGTAGATAAACAACACAAAATGAATAAATACCTCATTTCACTTTCCTTATTTCCCCCGTATTTTTCATCCACACATCCCAGCTTCAAAACAACGCACCATTGTATGTACGAACCAGTCTTGACTGGATTCAAGCACAGTCCTTCCCTTCACCTCCCGTTTCCCACCACACTAACAAAGAGAATCGGCAGAGTAACATTATTCCAGTCACATGCACAGGGGCACAGTCGCAACTTAGGACAGCCAGCAATTCCCGTACAATGCAATGATAACGAAAACTAGAACCTATAAAGACAAGGTAACTTTGAGTGTCTGTAAGGGGCCGTTTACACATTGCGTGAGGCTAGTGGGAGTGATTGCAGTTTGACAGGTGACATGCCCGATTTTCACTGGCTCTGCCTAGCAAACGACAGTGTAGTGTTTGAAAATGGGGAAAATATTATAAATGCATGTTTCAAAAAGGCAAAGTTCCAAATTACATATATACATTTTTCCCTCTCGTATAAAATGCACTTCTTATTGCTTGTTAAAACTAATTCATTGTTAACAAACTATTATATCAAGGAATGTCAATCGTGCGAAACGCTGTGAATAGCAGGTAATTGTTGGACTTGTTTTACTTTCATACTTTATGGATATCCCCAAAGTACCCACTCTGCTTACAGGCTGTCGTAATCTGTCCACGTGACAAGAGATAGTGGGGTGCATTATAGCTCCGTTATACTGTTATTGCAATTGCTACTAATAATCCATGTGTATAACAAAATTAGTACTAATAAGTAATGGGAAAGAGAACGAACGAAGGTAATGGTATTTGCACAAGATTGAAACTAGCATTAGTGTTTGTTGAACGAAATCAATTACAACAAAAATAATGTTTATCATCACTTCTATGATCAAACCAAAAATGTACGTATGTAGTTCTATCTCGGTCTTTTACGTTGACATAAAAGCCAAAAAAGCAATTGACGGTTTTACTGACAGACTACTGTGGCTTTAGAAATCTTGCAGGCAGGGCTTGCGAATAAATATATCTTTCTTTCGTTGCAATAATTGCAATGAAAAATCAATACACTCATGCTCGCTCAAAGATGTGGCAATGATGGCTTACTGCACATGCAATTGAATACAGCGTTTAATTCGGATCAGATGTACCTATCTGTACTACACGTTAAGTTATACGAGTGCGAGGAATTGAAAAAAAAACAAAAATCTTATAAAGCTAAGGCCAGTCGTAAGCGGCCGTCCCTGTAGGTGCTTTATTTCCTCGCATTTTGTCGTTTTTAGGGGTTTTGTCCGCAAGTTTTTGACAAGTTAACGGATTTCAATAATTCCAATCCAATCCATTGCAATCAAAATATTCTATATATTTGTAAATGGTTCATTATGGGCCTCAACAGTTATTAACAACTAAAACTACAGGCATGTCAAATCAAAAGAGAAGTGTACTGAAACAATGCATAGCGACCATCTCTCAATAAGCAGGAAATTTTTAGTTGATCACCAACAGAAGAACACATCTAGCCTACGGACAATATAAAATCACTGTTACATATAATCACACCTTTTAAAATGTACAAATAAAACTGAAATTAACTCCGAGCAGGTATTTGAAGTATTTGGAAATGCAAAGCACTTCCTTTACAGAAGCAAAAGAAATGTATTTACACCCACCTGTATTTGTTAAAGATATATAAGAGCTAGTACGGAACAAGTTCCGATATAATATAATCGTATGCGGTTTTCCTTATAAAAATGTTTGGGTGAAAATACAAAATTAATTATTAACTATTCATATTAGAAACAAGTTGGGAAATATTGAAATTCCCATGCAAACAAATCGGCCGCAAGTATGCATGTTCATTCTAGATGTTAGGACACTGGTTTATAATTTTTGAATCGTTCTAAAGAACTTGTCATTCCGTTAGGTGTACTAGGATGGGTTTCAGTGTCACTGTATCACTCGACTAAATTGGATTTACGATATTTTGCCCATTAATCCACGAAATGTAACCAGAAGAGAGTGCACACACAGCAAGATTTCCCGCTTTGACAAAACATTCTTATTTACGATCAAACAAATTTAGAGACCAACTTTGATTACATAATAAAATAAATTAAATCCTTCCCTTCTTGCTCATCGCTCAAGAGGAATTCGTGAGGATCAAACGAACTTCAAATGGGATTCAATTCACAAATTCAATGAGAGCTTGATCGAGTCTTATTTGCCCTCCTGCTACAGAACTAGGTGAGAGCACATCCGAACTTCCACTACAACTACACGAATCTATATCATTTGTCCCCGCTTTTTTGTCCCTCCAACTTTTACCCCACATTTTTGTCCCCGGCCACTTTTACCCCCGGCATTTTTGTCCCCGGCAACTTTTACCCCCGGCATTTTTCTCCCCCACTTTTTTGTCCCCTGGCATTTTTCACCTTCATTAATTTGTCCCCATGCATTTTTTACCCCAAGCTTTTTTGACCCCGGCTATGTTTACCCCATGGTTTCCCCTTTACCTTTTTGACA
>JAQFZC010003949.1:0-17292 GCA_034695205.1 Dicyrtoma fusca | reverse complement strand
AAAGAAGTACCGCTTGTTGGAACATGAAAGCGAGTTAGGCCAGCCCTTTGCGACTAGACTTCGTGCCCCTACAGTAGGTTCATTCAAATAGGCAAGTATGTATTATAATCAGGGCCAAGGTGTACAATACAGTACTGATTTCAACACGTAATTTTAACTTTTCCATAAAATTACCAACCAGAAACCCACAGTAATTAAGGCTACAGTATGCACTCCAAATTTAGGGCATTGGGACAGTGTTAAAATAGTACCTACGTAGTTAATTCTGTATATATTTTAAAAATATTACTTTTAGTAATGTAATAAATTGCATTTAGCTTTGGTTTTGGTGTTGGTTTTGGTTTTTCGGTCCTTGGCTTGGTTTTGACATTGACTGTATAAATCTTGAACATATTTTCTGTTTAATGTGTGACTTTCAGTGCCAAAATTGGATATCATCCGCCCCACTCTATTTTCACCGGAGAGATCTCGTCCTCGTGGAAAGCGCTCGATCAATCCTTCCTATTCAAATCAAAACTACAAAAATTATGTTCCTCAAAATGATGCTGATGATCACAACAGCCCTCACTTTCGCTACGAAAATGATGAGGAATCTGAAAATTTCCAATTTAAAAAACACATTTCCTTGAATGGCTTAGGACGACAATTCAATCTGAGTTTATCGCCAAATTCAAACTTGATTGATCATCGGAATTTCGTGTACCTCCTTAGGGATCAGAATGGAAGTCAAATTATTTCAGAAAAGGATCTGGGACTGGAAAGCCAATTGAAGTGTTTTTACCATGGGCAGCAGCAGCAGCAGCCACAGCATCAGCAACAAGAGAGCCGGCAGCATGAAAGACGAAGAACAAATTCAGCTTCTGCAGCATTGAATATTTGTGGTGGCATTGTAAGTTTTTTTATGTATCTGAAATACTATTTATAAATAAGTGCCTATCTATTTACCTGTAATGTTTGTTCCTTGTCCTCTTTTTATATTTTGTGTCACGAAAGGACGGTAACTTCTGTTCTGGTCTACGTGGTAGAAAAATATGACAAAATTTAGGTGTCAGGAAACTTCCGCGATGCGCCTGTAGCCTGTAGCGATCTGCTTCGATGCGATTCTCAATTTTTGAATTCATTTAATTCACAGTCAAAATATCATTAAATGTGTCCGTCCTCAAATTGGCCAACACAAGTCAAATTAAATTCGATGCATGCATGCCTGCCTACCTGCCTACCTTCCTCGTTCAAAAAATAAAAAAAATTCCTTTGCTCTGCTTCTGCTGTGATGTTTTGCAACTTTTCGACTATGCTTTACTTTAATTTTGCCTTTGCCTATGCACAGTTGGTCACTCACCGTCACCGTCTGTCACGCACGATGGCACGATGCTTCACATAATTTTATTTTGTATATTATTTTGTTATTTATCTATAATTTATAAACAGTGATTATACTGTTGACTGTAGTCTGTATTGCTCACATTTATATATGCAATTGTTGCAGCAGTAAACTTGTTGATTATTTAAGTAGGTGCAGTCTCGCATTTAGACAAAAAGTCAGTTTCCAACTCGAACATTATTTCACATTTCAGTTCATTTTCAAAATTCCGTGTCTTAATGCCTCATGCACAGGACAGACTTAAAGCTGAGACAAGTGTGTGTACTTTCGTAAACGTAACCGCAATATTACTGCAACTGCAATCACACACTTTACTCAGTTGCCAGTACAAAGCACTATTAATGAGTAATGTGTGCAACTAAATGCAGAACAGATGTATAGGCATGTGTGTAATTTCCCTATTACTATTATAGTTTACCTGTGTTTCTCTTACTTTAATTTATTATACTTTATTTAAGTTTAGCTATGGGTGTTTCCTCCTTTTAACCTATTTGAAACTGACTCACCATGAAAAGAGTGATTCAAAAAAGTGTTTATACCACAGATGCGCTTTTCAAAATAGTCAAAAGTAATAAATAGCATTTTAGAAAGGCATAATACAAGACATTTACACTTTCAAAAAAGTTAAAACTATTAACTAACACTTTCATAAAGGTCAGAACTGGAAATCACACTTTTCAGACTCGTTCAAAACTACTGCCTAACACTTTCAAAAAGGTCAAAACTATTAATTACACTTTTCAAAACCACTCAAAACTAGCGACTAACACTTTCAAAAGGTCAAAACTATAAATTACACTTTTCAAAAACATTCAAAACCAGTAATTAACATTTTCAAAAAAGCCAAAATGAGAAAGAGACATTTTTGAAAACATGTTAAACTAGATGTAGTGCCGTTTCGAAAAGGTTAAATGTTTACAGAAAGGCAATACACACTTATGCGTAGGTTTCTACTTTTTAGAAAAGAAAACTTTTGTTGAATCGTTATATACTGTTTACTAACCTTTTGTTCTTTTCCCTTTGCTACAGAGTGGCTTTATTCTGTCTTCGGATGACGGTCAGAAAGATGATTACTACGCCATTCACCCCATGCCGAGCCGTCTTCACGGGACCACTATCAAAGGGCGCCATGTCAATGTCAACGCGAATAAGGACAATCAAAATCAAAACCAAAATTTTCCGTCAACGTCTTCAGTCAGTCTCGACAGTCAGCATCATTTCCTGTGGCGCAAGGAGCCTGGTGAAGATGACATTTTTCAATACCAAAATCGAAAGAGACACGTGGCTCAAAACTTGCCTGTAAACCAAAACTTTCGAAGTGAAAATGGGAAATCTGCTCAATTTAAAAGTTCTCAACTTAATTCCAGCAATAGGAATTTCAATTCTAATTACAATCAAAATCCTGTCAACGTCAACAGCTATGTTGACGGCCAGAATTTCAAGCATAAAATTCATAAACGAAGTGCCTTTTCTCAGCCTCCTCATAGTTTCGACAATACTGAGGACACAGCGGGCGATAAAGATGGCAATCCCGAGTATGAATTTGACCCAGAAATGGACCCGGAAACACCGAGTGAAACCGGCTATGGTACTTACCTTCCCAGGTCAATCCCTTCAGATTCTTATTGGCTTCGGCATCGAACAACTCTAGAGCCCGCACCCACAACCTACGGAAGTCCCACACAAACACAAGGTGGAAAAAAGAAAAGACGAAGGAATCGGAATAAAATCCAAAACGTGGATGTCAACATCAACCCCGTAGAAACTGTGGACAATGGCGACCAAGATTACGACAATCACGAGAGAAAGACAAGGCAAAATTTCCATGAAGAATCTCGCACCATTCGCTACCGTCACATTAGTAACAATTCGCCAGGTCGAGAAGCGCCAGGAGAGTTTCATTGGACAGAGAATGACGAGAGGAAATCCTCAGGTGTCTACAACATTCCATTTAATAATCGAAACCGAAATCAGAATTCAAATCAGCCGATAACTACTAGCGATTCTGAGTATCAAAATCACAAAAGGTCCAACACAAGGTCAACTCTACCGCCAGGTCTTGAAGACACAGAGATTGAAAACATTTTCAATGCAAATCCATCCGAGAATCTCCCTTTTCTAACCAAGCGTGTGGATCACCATCAGATTCAAAGCCCTCAGACAAATCTGAATTCAAATGATTTTCAACTTTCGGAAGAATCTCGCGTGGCCCACTATCCAGCTAGTAGCGCGAGTTCCTACCTGGATTCCAATCATCACTCGCATTCTAATTTAAAAGTTGGTCTGAATTCCCGTGACAGTTTTTTCAATCAAAATCGCCTTAGAAATGGCAGCTCAAGCTTATCCCTGGAATTCCCAGAAGCACACTGGGTCACGGGTTTGAATTCAAATAGTGATTTAAATTCGAGGAAAGGCCGTCATGATGACGAGATATTTGGTGAAAATTGGAAGTCAAGTTTGGATGCGGACACAGATTTGAGTTGGTCAGAAACACTTCCAACTCCTACAACAAAGGCTATTTCCGATGGCAGTGGTGGTTTGAACAGTGCTCAAGATCCGATTTCTGACTCCCTGTGGGCAACTCAAGCACAGAAACGAAAGGAGAATGGCGGTTTATTTTTGAGTGGGAGTGGAAATTCGGACTCTTACGAAAGATTTAAACCCCGTGAGCCCGCCCATTTAACGATTGAAACGGCGGTTTTTATTGACAAAGATTTATTTAAACACATGCAAGCCAATTTCCCGGATGACACGCATGGTGAAGTGACCCGAATTGTTTTGGCAATGATAAATGCGGTGCAGCTATTGTATCAGGATCCGAGTTTGGGCCATAGGGTTGATTTTGTACTGAAAAGGTTGGAGGTGCTCGCAAGTGATCCACCTGGACTGTTAAGACCCTATGACATTGATAGATTTTTAACGAATTTTTGTAAGTGGCAAAAGACGGAGAATCCTGTGAGTGATGCGGATCCTCTTCATTGGGATCATGCACTCATTTTGACGGGCTTGGATCTGTACGTAGTTCATCAATCGGGGAAAATTAGTAATCAAGTTGTGGGGCTGGCGCCCGTCGCGGGGATGTGCACGAGGTCAAGCTCCTGCACTGTCAATGAAGGGAGACATTTCGAGAGCGTGTATGTGGTGGCCCATGAAATCGGACACAAGTAAGTGTTTTTGAACATGATAAACAACAAAACATTTTAAAATGGCTAAAATTTTAGAATTTATTTTTCAAACTTAACTTTCTGTACTAAATTGTTTTTGAATATGCTCTTATCAGTAAAAATACATGTTCAAAAGGGCAAATTTCAATAAAATGGCTTTTCAAAATTGTGAATTTCTGTGGAAATACTTTTTTCGAAACTGAGTTTCTTTGTAAATGCTCTTTTAATTTGTGAATTTCTTTAGAAATACTTTTTCTAAAGTCATTTTCTGTAATAACGATTTTGTTGAAAGTGTTCACTTAAAAATACAACTTCAGATTAGACCGCTCCTAACAAAAATTGTGTTCAGTGACCTCTTTTGTTCGTCGTTCTAATCCTGTACAATAATTACCGGATACTAAAGACAAAAGTACGGTAGCTCTGAAATTTGAAATGTGGCTGTGCAGCGCATTATGATTTAACTTGCGTTCATTTATATTTTGACAGCCTGGGAATGAGACACGATGGACCTCAAGCAGATAATGACTGTGACCCAACCAGCCACATCATGTCCCCCACCCTAGGTTCTGGGAAGATCACTTGGTCTCCCTGCAGTAAACGGTACTTGGACATGTTTCTGGAGACAAGTCAGTCCAAGTGTTTACTTGACCGAGCCAAGTCCGAATCTCGACTGGACCACGATGCGGATGGGAGGTTGCCTGGAGAGCGTTTCGATGCGGATAGGCAGTGTGTTCTTAAATATGGCCGAGGAAGTTACCATGCTGTGCAGCAACCCTTGGAGGACGTCTGTCGTGATTTGCACTGTAGAAGAGAGCACTACACGTGGACCTCGCATCCCGCTTTGGAAGGAACCTTTTGTGGAATCGACATGGTATAGATTGAGCTCAAAAATCCAAAAATAATACGCACATAAATAGATATAGCTTTTGCCCCCGTCCCGTTTTTAATTTCTCCTTTTACTTTTGCAGTGGTGTCGGGCTGGGAAGTGTGTGACCAAGGCCCTGAATTCGATCGTAAGTTTTGAACACACTTCGTCGATTAACAGCGTGGCTGGGAGTGAAACAGCTGCGTATTCCGCACTCAAAGCCATGCATGGCGCCTGGGGAAAATGGTCACCATTTACAGATTGTTCTTCCGCCTGCTTAACTTCCGATGATGGAGACTTATCAACTGGATCCACGGGCATTCGCTTGGCTGCTAGACGCTGTGATAGTCCAAGGTAAAATTACAGCTCATTACTGACATATTTTGAATTAAAAAATACCTCATTTTTTTAATTACCCATTTATGGCGACTTTTGTAAGAAATTAACCTTAATATTTTCTTTGACAATCACTTAATTAGACCTGAAAATGGTGGACGGCAGTGTACGGGTCCAGACAGGCGATATAAAACGTGCAATGCTGTCAAAGTATGTGCGGCACAATCGTCCCGTCCCAAAACAACTGAATATGCCAATGAAGTGTGTGCACGAGCTGCTGCCGTCGACACTGAATTGACTGGTCATGGTTTCATGACGAATACAAATGATCGTAAGAGTTATTTAGTGTACTTCAGTAGTTGCCTAGGAAAATTAATGAATCTCATTCAACAATTTCGATTATAATAGTTTTTACTTTTGTTTTTGATTACAGCTGAACGAGCTTGTTCTGTTTGGTGTGCCACGAGTGAGAAGGGTGGCTCACGGAGTCGAGGCTGGAGTTTCCCGGATGGGACAGCTTGTAAATTAATATCCCACCCAAATGTTCCAACCTTTTGTGTTGCGGGGAAATGTCAAGTGAGAGAAATTACAAGGCCGCTTACAATTATATTATTATAGATTTAGTAAACAGCAATATTTTGAATTATTTTGCAACTATTGAAAATTTTTAATTTATATTGTTGAACTATGTGTGTTTCATGTAGGAATTTAGCTGCGATATAAATTCCCACTTTAATCTCCCTGACGAAGAATGTTTGATTTCTGGAAAAGACTTGACGCCCAAATCCTGGTTTGGAAATCGCTTGGATATTTTGAGCCATCAAAGTCAGAGCAGCTCCACTAGCAGTGTTAGTATTGGTAGTAATTCTCTTTCTAATTCCAATAATCATCGATCTGGGAAGTCAGGCTGGACGTCATGGGAATCCCAGAGTGACTGTAAATTAGCGTGCTTAGCTCCTGCCAAAGGATTAGAGCTTGTCAAAAGACAGTGCCATGCTGGGGAGGATCAGTGCTCCGGACTTGCTTTGTCCGTTCGGCTGTGCAAACCCTCTACGACCACTGTAAGCATCAACATTGTAACATACACATTCTAAACTTGTCCATAATACCTGATGCATTAATTATTCAAATTTCTGAATTTTCAGGCTCTAAGCTGTAAGAGACTTCAAACGCCCTTTGAGTACGCAACCAAAGTTTGTGGAAAATACGCAGAAAAAATTAGCGGGCTTTCTGGAATTGGAATGCAATTATCTTCAACAGCAGGTATGCACATATATTTATATGTATGTTTCTTCCAAAAGTAGTTTGTAATAGAAATCTTTTAGTTTTACTTCATCTTAGAAATACTGAGCTTGAACTGAATGGAATTTGATTTTGTTACAGGAGATAAAGATAGGCCTTGTCGTATTGGTTGTCAAGATGAGAAAGTTGCATATAGATTTTATATGGTCAATGGTGAAGAGGGTTGGTTTCCGGCAGGGACGGACTGCTCACGTGGGGATCCCCTCAAAAAATCTCATTGCATGGGTGGCAAGTGCATTGTAAGACATCTTAAATATTATTCTAACTTTTTTGAAAAATTCCTTGGCCGCTTACAATATTATTTGAAAGTTTTGTACCACAAATTAATTGTGTAAAAAGATGCTACCGATGCAACTGTTAATTAGTTGTAGGAGCAACGCAAATTAAAATTGTAAACGGCGTTAGAGTTTAAAATAAATTTTATTATTTGACTGTGTTTTTGGTTTACTGTTTTGAATCATAGTATTCTTTCTCTTTAATCCATTTATGTATTGACGTGTTTTATGACTGGTTTTTTAAAACTATTTTTGTTGTTGTAAGATTTTCAATTTCCGGTTGTTTTCTTTATGTGTTACTTTTCGTCAATGTTTCGCATTATGTACTCAATTGTTATATTTTAAAGGTATATTTACCTGGTTTCATCTTGTTTTTTTTCTTCTAATTACAGGATTTTGGTCAAGACGATACGCCAAATTATCGTATCACTGAAAAGCTAATGGGGACGTTCGAGACCTTTTTTCAGTACCAACGTAATAAAAGGCAAGTTGTGTACGATGTCATGGACCCTGCCTCAACTTCTGCTGCATTAGATCAAAGAAGTCTTTTGGAAATTGTTCGGAAGTTTCCACGAGGCTTCTCCCAACACTCCCAAGGTATGAAGTTGTCTATCATATTTAGTGAAACTCTAATTTCGTTTTAAACTGCGTTACAAACTGTGCTCGCTTTTTATCGAGCGCTGAAGTGCAAATTCTGTTTGGGAATTATCTAATTATTCATGTTATTCAAATTTTTAGACGAAGGCAAAAAATCCCCTTCGCCAACTGCTTCGTCATTTTTTGGCCGTCAACACTACGAGCCAGAAAGCTCCTATCCCCGCCGGAACTACGATGTAAATCCCAGTGCTCTAGATTTCTCCCGCCCTGTAACGGTATATGGAGAAGGTGAAACTAATTTCAAAAATGGTGGCTTGTCAACTGGGAGGTCCCTTGAAACTCGTGATGAAGGGTTTTCTCAGACACCTCGCAAAAATGGACGTATTATTACACCAACAGCAAGCACCAGCCCAAATTTTGGCTCACATTTTGGGTCAAGCTCTGGTCAGGGAAAGTACGAGTACAACCTAGACAGCTTCCATGCTGGCCATCTCCGTACAAACAGTCACAACAGCCACAGTAGCAAGAATAGTGATCAGGAGTATAATCTGGACATCAATGGAGAAAGCCGGGACAGCTCAAACGGAAGGAGTTATGAAGCTCCCAGTTCAAACTTAAATTCCCGTTCATTCTGGTATGACTATAATTTTAACCCAGATGCAGAGCTAATCGATCCTGACCCGAACAATAAGAAGCCGGACCATCGCTTGTGGCCAGCTGCTGGGCCAGTTGAAGGAAGCTACTATGAGTGGAGAAAGATCGTATCGGACTGTTCCGTTACTTGTGGAAAAGGTTAGCTTCATTGATGTTTCTAAATGATGTTTCTAAATTAAAATGCAAAAATCTAAACCAGTCTGTGACCATTCTACGTTGTGCTGTAATTAATTTTGTTTTAATTATTGAAACTTGAATTTACTTAACAAAATTGCTTTTATTTACACATTCCAGGAGTTGAAGAAACCATTGTAGAATGTGTGTCCGGTGATACTGTAGTGACGGACTCGCTCTGTGTTGGCCGTCGACGTCCGGGTGTCTCTGGCTATGCTGATTGTTACCGAAGCAATTGCAGTCCGACGAAGAGGGGCGAGTTTAAAAACTCCCTTTGGAACTGGATTGAAAGTATTTTACCCAAACGAACCTCGTAGTGATATGATATGGCAGTTAATTTGACATTCAAAAAATTAAAGTTGAGTATTATTATTATTATTTTGAAACCAATTGAAAGTTGCTTTAAATGCTTTAACTTTTTTGTTTGTCCTACTAAATAAAGTATATTATTTTATTTCGTTTTAATGTATTAAGGAAGTATTATTGTATTGCGCAGTAAAGTCGCTGTTTGTATGATTTTGTAATTAGAATTAATTTCTGTTAAATATTTGTATATTTGTGCTTCAATTGCCGTTTGTATATTTGTCATTTGTGTACCTAATTAATCACATCGTGGAAAATAAAAATATGTCTGTGCTATTTCTACGTACTTCGATAGGACATAGGACCAAATTATAATCATTTTCTAACAAGTGATGTTAATAATGCTGCGGAATGTTGTAAGAAAGTGCAATTTGTTTTTATTTTCGAAACAATTACATACATAAGTATGGCATTTAAGTCACATAAGGAGAAGAATTCATTTACCTCGTACTTCTATTAATCGCCCCCTCTAATAATTCCCTGCTGCAGTTTAATTGGCCCCTGCATTATTATTATTACAAGTTCTACTTCTATATACGGTAATTACAATCCAATAATTGTTAATTAGTTTTTGTTGGTCAGTTAAGATTTTGCAGGTAGTATCAAATTAAATTTTGGAAGTGAGCAATAATTTTGTTTTGAAAATCAGTGTTATGTTAATATACAAATAAAAAATCATTTAGCCAATGAATCCCCCGTGACCGATCCCATAACCCCCGCCGAAACCGCCCAGACCCAAACCGCCATAGCCCAATCCTCCAAGTCCAATGCCACCCCCGTAGCCCAAACCGCCGCCGTATCCCAAACCTCCTCCAAAACCACCGATGCCGTAGCCTAGACCGCCAATTCCAATGCCGCCTAAGCCGATGGGCCCTGCGGTAGCGACTGCCAAGCAGGCCAAGAAAACAATCTGAAACAAAAAACACAACAATAAATCTTACAATATAAAAATTTATTCACTAGCTCTTGAAATTGTGAACCTACAACTGAAGAAAAATGCAAATGAAAGTTAAAACACTAATAGTTAAATTCAACTTACCAAAAATCGGGACATTTTAAGTGGTTTGTAGTTTTGTTGCGTAAAATTTTAAACGATTTCGTAAAATCAGAATGTGCTTTAGAAACTGCTTTAGTTTGTTTTGTTGGATCTGACTTGAGATGAGCTACTTGAATTCTGGATGTCAACTTCCTCGCTGGACTCAGCTTATATAGTAAGCCAACGAATTCGTAAAGCATTGTATAGAAACTACATGAATAAAAAATGTAATTGTGTGCAAAATAAAGACACTGATTTTTTCTTCTTGAACCACGATGAGGCCTCCGTGATGGTACGCATTTGATAAAGTATTACGAATGAAGTCGTAAGTGTGTTCTGCTAAATAGTAAACACTTCCAGGTGACGTCCGTTCCATCCACGTTACCATAAAAATGGCATTAAAGTGGCAATTAAAATTAAATCCAACATTTTTAACAGTATTTTTCTTTTCCTGTCATCTTCATCTTGGGGCTCAGAATCAGCTTCTGTTTCCCCTTCCGGTTCCGGTACCTCTGTATGAGCTTACCATTTTCAAAAACAAAGACGATACGTTGTTACAAATCGACAATCAAAAATATAGACACAATAATAAAAAATTTGGAATCTTAAGATCAGCAGGAAAGTCTCGACCCTACTATAATGCTACTGACAGCTGCAAGTGAAGGGTATTAAATGTCACGAGATTCAGTAAATATTATCCGCATGTACAGCGCGATTTGATATAGCATAATAGAGGTATGCATATGCATATAAATGAACACCCTCGATCGATTACACGTAGCATAAACATTGTAGTGCATCTGAAGGAAGAAAGATCATGTAAAATTGTAAATGTCTTGTGGCAAACGAGCAAAAAATGATGCTCGTTTAAGCATGACGTCTAGTCAGCTGAATTCTTCTGAGACTCGACTGTAATGATTGACTAATGATAATGACCAATAATTTGCGGTGCATTAAAGCTAACCACGAAAAACAGGTATACAGCAATATGGGTTCCAACTATGTATCAACTTTATAGACAAACTAACAACAGTAGCCGATAATGTCGCTATACTTACCTTGCAATCTTTTTTCGAACATCAAACGTCGATACCTACGTTTATTGTACATGACGCATTATTGATTTGAATGTTCGACTAAAATTAAAACACCGGTTCGAAATGTTGATTCAATTATTTCAATTAAATTAAGAAGTTGATCCAAAGAGTTGAATTTAAATCAATCGGTCAATACAAATTAATCTCACGTTTAATCAATAAAGTAACTCCCGCCAGTTATAACAACCGAATTATGGTACCTCATTTTTAATTTCGTTTTTTCTGCGACCCCATAACTTCAAAATCATTGTTATCTCCGTCAAGCACAATTGTGTTTATGTTGATCTGTTTCACAGAGATAGTTTTTAATTCACTCCATGAGAACATTTCTGGGTGGCATTAGATGACTTCCTTCAAGTTCAAAAACAAATTATAAACGAGAAAGAAATTTAAGTTCATTAATAATCAACGATAACCTTAAATATGTTACCCTTCAAAGCACACAACTTATTTTGGCTTCTGAAACATTAGTGAATACATTATTTAATAATTTATTTAAATTCAGAAGTATTTCACTCTGAGTATATGTTTCGTTTTTTTCCCATATGGATTTGCATTTTCAAACCGCATTCGAAATTCGAAAACAAGAACGTCCACACATTAACATGCAGTAGGTTCTCAGTATCTTGTAACCGGATGTATTCTAGAACTTTTCTCTGAATATGTTCTATTAGGGGCGATGTATTAATAACGTTTCAAGAGACAATGGTGGGACCAAAATGAACAAACAAATGTTAATCCTCTATGAAGAGTGGGGTTGAGCGAGTTGGGTTTTTACACAAAAACGGAAACGTTACTAATGTAAGGACCCTTGTGTTTTTTAAAAACTCATTATGCTTCATGAATGTTCTATGCTTTTCGTTACACTTGTTATGTACTATGCGCTTTTTTAAATTTAAAACCAGTATTCAATATTCCACAGTGCCAAAAGCTAGAAACATTGCAGGCAGTTAAAAATTTTTAATTGCA
Source organism: Dicyrtoma fusca (assembly GCA_034695205.1). Classification (NCBI taxonomy): domain Eukaryota; kingdom Metazoa; phylum Arthropoda; class Collembola; order Symphypleona; family Dicyrtomidae; genus Dicyrtoma; species Dicyrtoma fusca. The sequence goes on along the minus strand of JAQFZC010003949.1, from coordinate 5,079 downwards.
TTGAAACAAGGAAAACCTGTAAAGTATGCAAATCGTAGGATATAATTATTTAACGTGAGAGTCCGCATATCAAATTCGTGCTTATTTCCAGAAATAGACAAACATTGGCTGCACTTAGTGCACTTACTATACTTATTATTAGTCAGTCGAAAAATACAAGACAGAGTCCCAGGGCATGTGCTACGCACGCATTATCATAATGTTACGTTTCTGGGACCTAAATTGTGAACTGTAATGTATGCAGTTTGCACTATTTCGGCATAATTATTTAATTTCAACATCGCAAGGGAAAAAATAGCTCATCATGGCCTACCAGAGTAATTTAATTGGTTTTAAGAAAGAAATTAATTATTTGTATGCGCATACGTTGTATGTGACGAGTAACAACTAAACGAACATTAATTTTTACAATGCAGTATAATTACCTATAATTGTAAATATTCGACCTTAATAAGGTGTTACACAATCTTTTGACTTGACTTGTTTTTCTTCTGCTTTACTAGCAGGTTAGTAACCAGTTGAATTTATTCCAGGTAGGTTGTTTTGTCCAAAATTCCAAAATACCAAAATTCACCAGGATGCATAAGTTTGATTCCTCCGTATTTGCTTTTACAATAGTTGCAGCTCTGAGTTTAGCAGCCGTTATTTGTGGTAAGCATTATTGTTAATTTTGTTGTTAAAATGGTTCTGATGAAAAAGATTGCTGTAACGTGCTTAATCTTGACTCTTGGCTGTTGGTATCAGTATTTTCAGCCTATAAATCTATTCTATTGAAATTATGGAATATTTATGTATTAAATAAAATGAATATTTCGTTCTACTGCCTAACTTTCTACCCAATGATTTCAGATGGCTGTGGGCAATTCTCAAAAGATCCGAAGGATATCAGAGAACGGGCTCCATGGGTTGCAGCCATCTTTCAAAGCAATTCGCAGGGGGACTGGATTTACGTTTGTGGCGCTACAATAACTTCTATAGGGACTGCTATCACAGGCAAGCCAAAGATAATAACAAAATTATTGAAAATGAGAATGGCATTTAAATAAAAATTTAAATATTTACTTCGAAGGTGATGATTTTGCTTTATTCCCAGCTGCCCACTGCGTACAGGAAAAAATTCAGAAAATCCATCTAGGTGGACAAGCAACGCACCGCCATCTTAATTACAGTACATTACGAGTGGTTGCCGGGCTTCGCAGTGCTAATTACTCCGACAGGGATGAACATACCCAGGAAGCTGAGGTTGATAATTAGATTTCTAAATTAAGCTAGTTTATATTATTGTATTATTTAATATATATATTTAATTATATCATTTAGGTGGGGATGATTCGTGAGCATCAAGCGTCCAGTGGTTACAAGCAAAATTATTTGCGAGCAGTAAATTTGGCAGGAATTCGTCTTAAAAGGAACTTTGAAATAACTTCATTTGTGAATCATGTTTGTATGTTGGAAATTCCCAACTCTCCCGAGGAACTGTTCACAACTCAACAAGGGCAGCCAGCACTAATTGCTGAATTTGACCAGCAGCGGCCCAATCTATTGGAATTATTGACAGATCATTCCAGCCCCTTACAAATATTTAATCTGACCGTGGAATCAGTAATTGACTGTTACAACAGATACCGGAGCGGCTACGAGAATGTGGTCTGCACTAAACTCAGTAATGGTTAGTCTTGTAGTCAAAGTTGGGACTTAAAAAGGAAAGTGATCACTAAGCCAATAAATATTTACCTAACAGCAGAAAGCACTCAAAATTAAAAAATTGCAAAATATTCTATTTCTAGAGTTTGAATAGTTAAACAGCCTAATTACAATATTTTCTAGAACTGGCAAATTTTACTAATGACGTCGTTTTGAAAGCATACAAAATTTCCGCATTCCTTCTTTTTGAAAAGGTATAAAATGCCCGAATTTCGCTTTTCAAATGTAGCATAATGGAAAAGTTACAAAGTGTACTATTTACGAGTTTATGATAGGATGGAAAATGGCCTTTTGAAAAAGTGTAAACCGAGAATATACAAATTTTTAAAGGTGTCTGTTGTTCTAGTAACGCGTTCTTGAAAGGTGCAAAAAGTCGTATTTACATGCTTATGAAATTATACAAATTGAACGATTTTCAACTAGTTGAGAGTTTGAGAGTCCAAATGTTTCCAATATTGTACTTAATAGGTATACAAGGCACCATTCCATGTAGCATGGAGGGCCACGGCATGATCGTCCAGCCACCCAATCAATCGGCTTTATACTTAATGGGCGTCTACACCTCAAACAGTGCAAAATACGACAATGCAGATGGTACGTACATAACAATGTCAATTTCCGATGCAGAATGCGGTCAGGATGACTTAATATTTGCTACCAGATACGGCCAATTCTACCGATGGGGTATCAGCCACGAATTTTGTGATAATGCACAGCTTGAGTGTCAGTCAGATAATTGTAGACCTATTGGAGAGCTTTGCGATGGTAGTAAACACTTTTTATGTCTAAAAAAACGATAACGTATTTCAACACGATGAGTGAAGAATTCGTATAACAGTTATGGTACGATGATACATGTATGTATATATGTCCTGTAGGCATTGCTAACTGTGAAGATAAAACGGATGAGTCCGAAACAGTTTGCTACAATCAAAAGGTTTGTCAAGAATCCGAGTTTCGATGTCTTTACGGTGGTTGCATTGACGCGGACAAGATTTGTGATGGGAACATGGACTGTGCAGATAATTCCGATGAGGCTAATGAAGACTTGTGCCGAAATAAACAATAAACACGCAGTAAACACAAACGTGGTTCTTCAGTGCGCCTCCTCGCAAGATGTGTGTATTTTTCAATCCCAAACAATCGTCAAAATTGAACTGTTTTTTTAATAGTTACGTACATTAAAACATACCATTGTAATCCTTGAAAGTTTGTAAGTGTGTTTATGCTTAATTAAGGTTAACATTAATTAGAATAAGTAGTTAGTTATGTGTCCAAAAATTTTCTTTATACATCGACTACCTCGTGGATCCTATTTAAAGCTGAAAATGGAAGCCCGTCGGCCGCCGTCTCCAACCGACCACGAATTTCAAATATCTGGCAGCATTTAACTCCCCTACAACACTTCAGGCGACTACTTCCTCCGGTAATACTTACCCACACAGCAAATATCATCATACCGTCATTTGGCTATAACTCCACATCCGTTATCATAAATTTGGAATAATGTGCATCGTGTTTAAATGAACATATTTGAATGATTTGATCTGTGAATACATTAATAATACATCAATTATTAGAATAAAAGTGAGAGTCTCTATGTAAACAATACACACTTCGGTGGGCGCACTTTTGAACTATGATATTTGTTACCTCGAAGTTTTGTGTGCCAAACTGTGCTGCATTAATTGTGATCACTTTGGAGGGCAGCAAAGGGGCCCACATTACCCATATTTGAGTTAAGTCAGCCTGGATATCAAATACTGCAGTACAGTCACAGCAGCAGCACAGTTCGGTACATGGGGCAGGATTATTTTATTTCGTATTGTGTCTAGTTAAGTATGTCTTTTTTTTGAAATTGTTTTGGACAACCCATTGGCAATTATTCTATGACCACACGCTTTTATGATGTTATTTTTCAAATTTTTAACTAAATTCTAGGTTAAGCATCAGACATTACAAACAAACTTGTAAAATGTGTTTTCCCGATGCGCTTGATATAATTTGTCGCCGGGGTTCTCCTTTTTTTCTGTCTGTATTATTATTTATAGATGCGTTATAGTTTTTAAGCTGACTTAGCAAAATGTTGAGTCATACAAAATTTTGTCAATTGAAGTTGTCTATGTCGGAAAACAATAATAAATCATTCAATAGAAAAATGAATTCACTAGCTCTTCAAATTGTGGAAATACAACTAAAGCAAAATGCAAATGAAAAATAAAAAGATGCCCAAACAAAGTAAAAGCGATCCAGGATTTCTCTATTCCTGAATGAAAAAAGATATCCAAAGGTTCACGGGAGCGGTAAACTGGTATATTAATGCGGTAGCGCATGGCAACTGTCTTTTATAATGTTTGATTGGGTTAGTGGTTGGAAACTGAAGGCGATTGTTATTTAAGTCAATAAATTCACCCACAATCAAAACAATCTTATGAACAAGAGATGAAAAATGGACCGAGAGCCATTTTAAGAATTAATTAGTCTTGGGCTTTGGTCCGGGCTGGACGTGAATATTGTTTGCTTTGGTTTTCGGTTATGAAAAAAACCGATCACCAAGTGGGGCGAAGCCCTACTTTTTGTTACCGTGTAATAATGCATACACTATTTCTACGTTAATTACGAGTAGAATCAAATGCTACCGTGTAGTACACTGTTTTTACGTAAATTACGATTACAAAAACAATCTGGGAGAGGGGTCTGGGTTTCGAAATGATTAAGTTATTGGAAATGGAGTATTGTGTAAATATATCACCAACCCAGATACTATTCCGGTAGGACCATGTCTAAGGGTACCTACGGAACACTGGGGGATCTACATAGTAGAACAAGGAACAACGGCTTCGGGAACAGTATGACTCCTGCACTGTATCATAAACTGTACGAGTCAAATTGATTTGATACGGGAAAGAATAGATAATCACAATATTCTGTAAGCCAGTTAAACTTTTACGAGTTGCACTTCGTCTTTTTGAGTGTAGGCGGCACTTAAAAAATATAAAGGTTTGACATAGTACCCAATTCTTGCTTTTAGTTTAATATTTCTTGTTGAACAGAACTAATACAACAGATGGATGTTTAGATATTTCAATTCTTAATTTATGGTTTTAATAGTAAATGTGCGACCGCTGGATGCTCTACACATGCGAATTTAATCTTATAATCAAAAACTAAAATTCGCGAAAAACTTGTATAGAATACTAAAGAGAGGTTCTCACAGTCGTATGTAGCGATCGTATACGAATTTCTACGCACGACCTGGACGTACGATGGCAGTTTCGCGCGAAAATCTGAAAGTACGATTCGTACTCGGGTTCTCATGAACTTCGTAGTTCGTGATTGCGTTTTTGTGCGAATGTCATTTTCTAGTTATCTCAT
>JAQFZC010003948.1:0-17293 GCA_034695205.1 Dicyrtoma fusca | reverse complement strand
ATGAAATAGTCTACACGCACTTACAACTTACAGCTCATGTTTACACATTCATTGGACGTCAAATCCTTGAGTAGAACAATTAATTGCAAAACAATCCAGTCCCAGTCTACGTCCGTCGATCCGACGATTGACAATGAGGATCGATTCACCAACAATCAAAACAATGAACAACTAATCGTCAATTCTTCAGAATCTAAAATTTTCAATTAATGATTATATTTTCATAAACTCTTTACACTGCAGCCTGCATCTCAGTAAATTCACGTGCTAAATCTTGACGGTGTGTCAACAAATGTTTTTTCCATCGGAACGGAATTACAAATGACAAAGTCAAAAGTCGGACATCGGAATCGGAAGTTCGGAAGCGTATACAGTATAAGAAATACTACAAAGACTAGAAACTAAATTACGAATTAAGATAGATCAAGACCACGACTGACGATCACAACGACACCACTCACAAAAACTCACGCTTAAAGATGTGATTAGAATTGGCATTGGTATAAATTCACACACATTCAACATTTGGCAAGGGATCATTGATCGTGTTGTAATCAAAAAAGATGAAAGATAATAATTATTGCTGCAGTGTACGTCGACGTAACGTTGAACGCCTATACCTACTACAACCTACTACAAGGAAATAAGAACTTTAAACTTACAAATACAAACTTGCTGTGCTGACAGAACAAACACACTTCCCCACACACACGTTATCTCTGATGATTCTGGTTCTGGAATCTGAATCTGGCTCTCATGTCATGTCTTACTCACTTTACTTACTTTATTACTTGCTTGATTACGAATTAACGAGTGACGAGTTACTCATGCGACGAGTCTAGAATGTACTGGAAGATTTGATTTCGAATGTCAGAGGTCAAACATGGTGATGATGATTATTACGCACGTGATGAGTGTCTAATTGTCTAATTGACTCCAATCCAACATCCAACAACCAAAATCTCCTCCGTGTACCTAACCTAGCTTACTTAAATAATAATTAATGATGATTACTTCAAGTTTTAAAGCTAGATTTCGTGGCTCTAACTCTAGACAGAAGGGGACTGGGGAAGCTGTTACTACTACTACTATAATCAATAAATTATCGTCTATTAAATATTAAATAGCTTCTTCTGTTTTTGTCTTCAATTTAATTTGGATTCAGGATTCAACGACATATTTATTATGATTATAATATTATTGAGGATAGTATCAATCAAATATGGGATGTACAGTAGAATCTTCTATCCATCTACCATTACAGACTGCTGGAGACGTAAATACAAAACAGAAATTATGGTGGCTTAGAGGATAGAGCGAGAGATTTTGTAATTTTTGCGCTTTCGACGTCATGGAATTGAGGCGCAAGACGTCTCCTTTGATTATTACACGTGAAGTTAGATTGGTGACGTCGCTTTCCTCTCTCATTTTAATACTTAAAATTAATTCAGTCATCCAGTCCTTCACAATCGCACAAAATTCATGCAGATTCCGCTTATCCGCTTTAAAGTTAAAGTCATTTCGTCATTACTTCATTATTAAATCATTGTAGCTAAAAAGTAGACACGAAACACTTTAATTGTAAAGTGTTGTACTGCTGTAGGGAGAAGTTTTAATCTAGTTTGTACTACTTTAGTCTGGGGTAGATAATTAATGCTAAAATCCTAAATAGACTCCATGTAAATGTAGATAATTGCATTCTTCTTTCATCTTTCTAATTCTGTGTTCGGTCAATTGGGAATTGGATTATTTGTTAGTGTTTTAGTAGTTTTGCCATTTGTTATTCTTGTTTTTGCTGCAAGTGCATCGGAAATCGGAAATCGGACTCACAAGGGAATTCGGCATCGGAAAGTTTTGTGAAAATTATTTAAATTTCGACCCAAGTAAGATAACAGTAACAGTCACAGATTTGAGTTCTTCAGCAGTTCTTCAGTTCTTCGAAAGTTGGAACTTTGGAACTGGAAGTGAATGTGAAATATGGGCATCGCATCGGCATAAACTTCATCATCCTCATTAGTGATTTACCTGCTCTATTTAATGTTTACAGTTTTGAGCGTGGTCAGTGATGTTTCATTGACTTTTGCTCCCGTTTTCCTCATTTAATTTTTTAAAGATGGATTTTATTTCTATATTTCTTCATAATCACACATACAACATAAACTAGTCACAGTTTAGTGGGTACTTTCAACTGTTATCAGTATTTCGTGGCAGACTATCTCTGGATCTGGTGATTCTGGTGAATCTGGTGTCTGCATCGCATTCAACTTTTTCCTGTTGGTATTCTGCATCGTGGTCGGGTTAGTTCATTTTACATTTGAAATCGTTGAGTTGGAAGAGAGACTTTAATTTATTTCTATAAATATATAAACGTAGGATGGAATGTAGGTGTATTGTCATTTGTTGATTGTATATTTCTGTTCTGATCTTTTAAATGCGTTTAGGTAGGTATATTGAATTTCTATGTAGACCAAAGAGCAAGACACAAAATTATGGATAATTAGTTAGCGTTTTAATTTTATTCCGTCGTTTGTTGTTAGTTGTTATTTGTTATTTTTGGGCATAGTTGATAGAATAGAATATTATGTTTGCGTGTTATGCTTTTTATGTAATTATGGGGAATTTGTTGGGAATGTATGGGTACATGAACGTACTACCAGCTTCAACATTAGCTGTTGTGCAAGCATTTATTGTTCTTCATGTTTCCAGTGAGAGGGATAACTTATGGATTGAATTTTGTGTTTTTATTAGAATCGTTCTGGACAAAACATTTATTAGAGAACAAGCTATCGGGACTCGTAGTTTGAAAGGAAGGAGCTGATACCCTGAACCGACAACCGAAGAAAGACGAACATAGATTTTTAAATTATAATGGAAGTAAACAAGGATGAGGCGGAACGCTGCATTGAGCTTGCTGAACAAGCCTTTAATATCGGAGACAGACCTAAAGCTGTACGTTTTCTGACGAAAGCCGAAAAACTATATCCAACACAGAAAGCCAGAGGTGAGTGAATGAACTAGAGCATCATTATTTTTACTTTTACGGTGCTACTGCCGCGGATTGTACATAACTTAGCAATGAATCGGTCGAACACTCAATCGGACATTTAGCATTTACCTGGGAGTATCCCCCAAAGTGGCATACTGGGAAATCCCACATTAAAGAATGCTATGGCAGATTTATGTAAATTGAGGTTCGACTATCGCCGTCTAATTAACCAAGTTGATGAATTGAGTGATCATGTACTTTTATTGATTGTACTTAATATTTTTAGATCTGCTGGCATTGCTTGGAAAATTGGGTGAATCGGGGGATGGTAGTACAGGGGCAAGAAGGCGAGAAAACGCTGCTGGTGCTAATCAAGGTACCTACGTTGAATTATTTTGGGTGGCTTAATTGTAGAAATAAACCGTGAATAAGCAATGCAATGAGGACGGTAATGCTTGATTATGAATGTTTAGGTAAATCAAGTCCTTCACGAGATGAAGCGGCGTCGGAGAGTAAATCTAGTGGTCCTGAATTCACACAAGAGCAGCATGATTCCGTTAAAAAGTATGGCATCATTAATAGTGGATTTATTGTATGCACGAAAAAGTCTTTATCTGGAGAACATGATTGCAAAGAATATTATTTGAAACAAGCTATTTTGATTTGTAGGATAAAAGTATGCAAAGACTATTATGAAATATTGGGGGTGACCAAGGAAGCCACAGATTCAGACCTTAAAAAGGCTTATCGTAAACTAGCTTTGCAGTATCACCCTGACAAGAATAAAGCCCCTGGTGCTGGAGAAGCATTTAAAGGTACTTTCATTAAATTCACTCACGATTGATTAGATGAGTAGAGTCAGAGTTTTTTTTAAATACGGCTCATTTCCAGTTAATGTAAAGATATTTTAACCCGTTGTTTTCTGTTATCAGCAATTGGAAATGCGTTTGCCATTCTTAGCGACGCAGAAAAACGAAAACAGTATGATCTGTACGGTTCGGAAGCCACAAATACAACTTCTCATCATCGACAATCGTCTGCTAACCAGTATGAATATGGCTACACGCGTGGATTTGAAAGTACGTTCACTGATTTTAATTTATAGAATTTTTACCAACCAGACACTTAATTCTAATTTTTGCGATCTACTTTTGTGATAATTATGACTATATTTTTTTTCAGGTGACATGACAGCCGAAGAGCTTTTCAATATGTTTTTCGGTGGTGCATTCCCATCCTCGTCCGTGTACACAACGGGGAGACGTCGTACCCGCTATTACTATACGAATGGACACTCTCATGAAGCTACTAATGGACAGCAAGGAGAACCAAATAATGTGACGATGGCACTCCAAGTTCTCCCGATTCTGTTTTTTATCCTTGTCACTCTTCTTTCTTCTCTGTTTGTAGCTGATCCTGTCTATTCTTTGGTTCGCACTCAAAAGTAAGTAAATAAACGCGATGTACAAAATAGTAAATATTAAAACTGCATAGTGAATGACCCTTTCCAGTATGTAATGTACAATGCCCTTACATACCTATACCTAATTATCCTATTGCCCTATTAAGTAGGGAAAACAGAGATGCCGTATATGTATTGAGGTGATAGAATGCCTTAAGGACATAATTTTCTTACATTCGTCCGATGTTATCATATATACTTTATTATAAGTAGTAAAACACCAAATAATTCCCCCGGGAATTATACCGGTCGGGGAATAATACGAAGCTGGGAATTAATGTTTTTTGAAAAATGCAATACGAAAAAGCACTGCGATGAAACGATAATAGTTATGCTCAATATGCCCAATAGTAACAATTTTTTAGTCAATTGGCGTCAACTTTGTTACTGAGTATACAGCTAATCGTACATTAGTGTATAGCTGGAAATACTTCAAATAATATACCGGGGAATTATTCGGGGCGGGGAATTATTTTCTGAGACAGGCCTCGACCCCCCGGGAATTATACGGTGTTTTACGGTATGTACACTGTACCAAAGGAACCTTGGAACGCAGGATAGAAAAAGTTAATCATTTATGGTAATTAAAAATCCGTCATTATGATGGGTCATAGGTTTGTAATTATTAAGAACACGTCATTATGATTGTATATGTTCCAGGTAGATATATTTATAAGGAAAGGAAGGGAATTAATATTTGCTCGTGAACCTCATCGTATGATATACGATGAGGTTCCAATCCATCACAATGATCAGATTTTAATTATTATAAATGGACTCACTTTTTCGCATAACTGATGGGTTCCAAATGGTTTTTGGTAGAGTGTACCGTAAAGCTTCAAATATAATCCCCGGGTTGTAAATGAAACTTTACCCTCAGACCTGGGCAGTATTTGGGATCCGGGCTGTATTAGAGTCTGAGTTTAGGACATGGAAAAATTCACCTTCAGAGCCGGGTTCTAATAGGGACCCGCTATTTGAAGTGAAGCTTTCGGGCTCTAGTAAGTACTGGTGGCGCTAAATAATGTAGATCCAAATTTTGAATAGGGCTTGAGCCCTTCGTGTCATTTGTAAAACGTTATGTATTCTGCTCTTGTGCTTCTGTACTGGACGAAATAGTTTTCTTCGTACCATCTAACTGGTGTGAAAATTTTTACCAAAGATATGGTTTCTTGGGGACCTTTTTGGGGTCTTTTCGAGGATATTTATTGGCGGAATATGAATGAGAGTCTTCCGTGATATATTAATGTACACCAATCTCCAGGGTTTACAGCAGTTATTTTGATTTTGTAGGTACAATGTCAAACGAACGACAGGAGAAATGGAAGTGCCCTACTATGTGAAAGAAACATTCACCGCTGATTTTCAAGGGAATTTAAAGCGACTGGAATCGGGTATTGAGGAAGAGTATATATCGAACCTTCGAAACGAGTGTTTTAAACAACGTAATTATAAGGTAAGCAATATATTTGTGATCTTGCTGTAACACTCACTTATTATAAAAGCAACACATTTTCGAGGGGTAAGACATACCTAATTATAATTTGTTATGCTTTACCCTTGTCAGGAACACATGGTATGGCGAGCTAGAAATTTCGGAGATGAAGACATGCTTCGTCAAGCACGGGACATGGCTCTTCCATCCTGTGATGCTTTACATTCTTTACGGCACAAGACTCGTTATGGCTAAAATTCAGGTTGCTTTTCCCCGCTTCCCCTCAATATTCAATTTTTAGCCTTAAATTATTTACAAGTTCACAGTAATTATTACAATTTAAAATTAATATACGTATGTACATTTAGCTAGCGCCACTTTCACAATGTTGACAGACTAAACGTAAGGCTTTCAGTGAGTAGACCGTCACTAAAATACAAACGAGGCCCGTTGTTGGTAACTTTTACCTATGATACAATTTTTAGTAGACTGTTCGTTCTACTTAACGGTACATTTGTGCAGAATTTACTGTTTACCCATTGGTACATTTGTCTGAAGTCCCCAACACGTTGACCACACGCTTAAGTTGAACAGCAAATTGCAATGAATGGATTATTAAATTTTGCAACCAGTAGCGTGTATACCTGTTGTACTGAGTATTAACAATGGAAACAATTATTCGTAAAAATCATAATATAGGTTAAAGTGCAATTTGTCCTGCGCTCGCAAGGAACACGTGCAAGTCTTTAAAACTTCCTGACTGTAAGTTGTTTAGAAACGTTGCTGCATTCAGTAATCATGAAAATCGAAATACAAATATCTCATGAACTTGTCATACATTCGAAATAACTCCGGAGTTTTCGTAATTTGCTAAACGTAATCTTATTTTAATTACTTGTATGAGTTCCATGTTCCGTCATAATTTAGATATACCTTACGTCCTGTTTATGTATTAGTTACACAATAAAACTTACTCCAGGTAATGAAATGAAAATTCGAGCCTATATGGAATGTTATGACTTCTACCTGTTATAATACTTTCAGCTCAAACGACAGCGCGATTGCTCTACACCTGTGTAAGATTTTATTAGAAAATATTGTGTCAATGTTTATTTTTATTTACTAGTGATACGTAGTAATGGTTGTAATAATTTACGTTGTGTTTAATAATTATTTCTCCTAATGAATCTAAGTCATTATTATTGTTAAACAAGGTTATCGGAAAATTGACGTAAAATTGACAGAAAATTGAGTGAAAGCGATTATGCAGATTCGTTCAATGGATAATGATCAAACTACATAAGTATCAAGCTTCTATTATCAAGATTAAAATAAAAGTATTGCAGGAGAATTGTTTTTGCAGGGTTAAGTGATCAAGTGTCTCAGCGTACTAAAAACACAGTGCACCAGCGAACTGGGCACATTTTTGCTATAGTACTGCTTTGGGACTTGCATTTGACCCTGTATCACTTGGATGTAAAAGTGTGTAATAACTAATCAAATATAAATTGAATGGAAAGATTTGAAGATAAATGATAGAAAATTAGAATTTATTACCATGCTTAGCAATCTGCAATGGTTTTAAACTAGCTGGAATAATAGTAAAAGTAATTATGTATTATAAGCTCCTAAAGGTTTGGCCGGGCCTTAACCTCCACAACCGTAAGGAGAAAATTAAGAAAGTTTGATAGCTGCAATTTATAGTAATATTAATACTAAATAGGTAAATGATTATTTACTCCTGTTATTATAGTGTATTTGTACGTCGTAATGATTAGGCATCTGTAAATACGCATTTTTTCGCTGAATTTTTGGCACTGCCAAAGGAAAGAACGGATTTGTCGTAATAGGCCACCTTGAACGGAAGTACGGGATGCAATAACTATTATTGAAGACAAGTTGGTCGACAAACGTCAGTGTTTTGTACGAAAAACAAATAAAATGGTTTGATCCTAGTAGATATTTTGTTTTGTAGGAAAACCTGCTTCTCATAATTTGTCTCGTTTACATAGATTTTAACTATTCCAAATCCCGGATCAGGATGACTTTTGATCTTGTGTCAAACATGTGTTAATAAGGTATCGTTATTATTATTTTGTTTATTTGAATTCGAATTAAATTGAAATTTTTTGATATTTCATTATACATTATTGTTGGTCTTAATGTTGCTGCGAATAAAATGTTGATTAAATGACGCATGATGATTGATGATGATGTCTTGGTTTACTTTAACAGTTCATGGATTTTTATTGGAAAATTGTGCTCAAAAGTGTAGCATTTATTTAGTCAATATTTTTTGGCGTTAGAAAATAAACAACAGAGTCCACTTTGGGACCAATATTGGGCACCAGACGTACTTTCCCGTCTATGTCCGGCTGTCGTAGAACAACTTCAATATTTGTCCAGGCTTCATAAAACTCTTCCATATCCTTCAGATCAACTGCTCGTGGTGGGCCTCCGTAATTATTTTTGTCATAATCCACTGTTTCGAGAAGGTAACGGAATTCATGATCTGTAGTGAAAGAAAAAAAATAATTTTGAATTTATGACTAAATGGGCAAAAAATAACCAGCGAATTGGCAAAAGAAAGCAGTTACGTAGGTAAGTTAAAATAAATTGCTTACATTTCTTCCCCGCAGTCGTCTCACCGGGAGACAAGACACTTAAACTCCTTTGCATCATTTTAATATATTCTGGACGAAATGGGTATTCAAGAGCAATGAAGGAACCTCGATCCCAAATACAATCAAATGGGCCAAATTTTTCAAAGGGGCATTCAAAAATATCTCCTAAATAAATTTTCAACTTCCCATCCTCTGTTGCGTAGACCGACTCTGCTTCATTAAATTGTAACCCTACGGAATTTTCAGCTTCAAGATCGTCAATGGCTTTCTTAGCAGCTTCAACTCCAAATACCTCATGGCCTTGCTCTCGAAGATACACCAGGTCCAATGACTTCCCACAGAGGGGAACAAAAAATCTTTTTGGCTTGTCATCCGTCAGTTTTTGTAAAAATTGTTTTAATATCGGATGAACAATTTCTTTGTGAAATCCGGTCTTCCCTTCCGTCCAGCGATTTGACCAGTACTCGACATTTGCTTTGTAGTTTAACTCCACTGCTGCGGGAGTTGATTTATCACCTTGATCCTGGTCTACAGTTTGGCTCATTGTAAGGGATTCTGGTTTCGTTAAAATTCAATTTGTGGAGTACAAATTAATATTTTAATATCAAGAATAAAATTTCTATATTATAGTGTACTTATTTAATTATAAAAATTTATTTACAGGAATTTCTAAAAGCAATAACCACAGATACGTCACAAAGCACGTTTATACATATGGTATAGTAAAGGAATTCCAAAATACCGTGCGTTTAAAAGTCGCGGCTACAGTTAAGAACCTGAGCTGAACTGAAGCCCTAAAGATCCACAGTTACAGTACTTATATAATAAAAACAGCCCTACTTGCCCTGCCCTACTAGTAATCATTTTTAATCATACACAACTAATTAACTTAATGAAGTCTTTGTATTTTTACTTTGTAAGCATTAAACTCAATTAAGCTCACAAAAACACTTTTAGTATTATGAACTTGCTTAAACGTAAATAGGTACCGTTTACTAAACCAGATAGAGTTTTTAACAAGCAGTATATACGCCAAGCATTATTGCAAGACATGACACAATTCGCATTATTAACAAAAACAATTGTATTGTAAAGTAATGACACGTTAACTGTAGGAAAGTGATCAATCAGCCTCTACAAATAATCATAAGATTATGAACCTGTATTTAATGCCAGATGAATCTTCGCCTCTCGGAGGGATCTTGAATTCCGCTGTGGGATACTGCACACTATAGGATTACACCAAGATTATCGCCCCAGGATGAGGCACCAAAATAATAAGGACAGGACACAACTTCACACGACAGCATTTAGAAATCGAATGATGGCTTATTGAATTTCCTATTGGGTTTATACACCCAAAGAGATTTTACAATTTCATTTAGATTTAGTATTTTTTAAATTGGAATACGGAAATTTCAAATCCCTACAGTATTTGATTCAGTGAATAATGTAGTATTGACCAAATACTACAGATATACAGACAACACATTATAATTATGTCTATACAATTTTATTTAGGATTATCCTAAAGGAAAGATTCATCTGATTGCATTTGAATAGATAATGCCGTTGACCGGTGGGCGTATTTCCATTTTCTTTAAATCGCCTAATCAGCATTTAACTAGAATCTGAACAGAACTGTTGCGACAGAGTCAATACGTAATAGACAATGAAATGAATTTTGAATAAAAGAACATACATATGGCTTGCAGTAAAAATAATTTCAAAAATATTTTAGAACTTGAACTTAGCAAGTCTAACATTGCATACTTCAAATTAGACATTTTAATAGCTAAAAGTTTGACTAAAAGCTGTAAAAATTCCATTGCATTTTGGATTGGTTTCCATTTTTAAAAATAATGGAACCAGGGGAAAAATAGGCCACTGGGGCAAACACAACCAAACACGGGGTAAAACAAGCCAAGGGCTGAAAAATCCAGCAAGAGGGGTAAATAAATACAGCCATTGCATTAGGGTAAATATATCCACGTCAAGGGGAAAAAACAACTATGTAACAGGGGTAAAAAAAACCAGCAGAAGGGTTAAAAAAAACCAGCGGGGTATTATTCACCGGTGGTATTACACCGTATAATGAGTATCTACCCCGCTGGTTATTTTTACCCCTTAACGTAGATATGTTTACCCCAACGGCTGTATTTACCTCTCTTATTGGGTTTTTTAACCCATTGGTTGCGTTTGCCCCGGTGGCCTATTTTACCCCTGGTTCCATTATAGAATTAATGCATTGATACATTAGGAAAGTGATCAATCGGCCTCTATAAATAATTGTACGATTATGGTCCTGTATTTAATCCAGGTGAATCTTCTCCTGGCAAGAATCTTGAATTCCTTAATGGGATTTTCCGCTCTATAGGATTACACACCTACAGAGGTGTATTAGCGCCCAAAATGAGATACCAATATAATAACGAAAGGGGAAAAGACACACAACTTGTAGAAACCGGATGAGGATTTATTGCATTTCCAGTTGGGTGTGTGCACCCGAAGAGATGCAGCATTTTCATTTAGATTTAGTTATTTTTAATCAGAATACGGAAATATGGAATCTTCACAATATATTGTAAGTTCAATGAATAATCTAGTATGGACCTAATACAAGGGATTCTATTCCTGCACATTTTTATTTAAAGCAATCTAAAACGAAATATCTGAGTATATTTGAATAGAAGATGCCTAATAGTCAAGCTTAATTAGGATGTCAACTGGACGATGGTGCATAGGGTCACAATGTTTACTCATTACGGTTACAGAGTCAAATGAGACGGAAAAGTGTAGGTACATGGATTCAAGACTTTTACATTGTATGAACTTGCGTAACTTAATTGTGACTTAATTGTCAATTCATTCGTTTCATATGTGATGTATTGGTTTTGCCTATGCTATATATGGATTGATGTCAATAATTGTGAGAATGCCGATCAAATCACTTCTTCCTATTACTTGTTCATGCCTTTCAGATGCAGCGATAAGATTATCCAACTTTGTGATGTTAGCTTTGATTATTCCATAATATTATATAATTATCAGCGAAAGCGCAAGTATGCCATGTATAATCTTCTTTGAACGTGCGGCATGGGATGCTTAAGGTACTTGACATCATGACCAGGTAACAGTAATTATATTCAGTGGGGGCAGAGATCAGAGACCAGAATGATGTAAGGAAATAAGTAACATAATGATAGTGTAACATCTCAACCTTACTGATCTCTTCGACAGACAAACACATCAACATAACATCTTGTATTGGTAAATAAAAGTACAGTACAAGTCACTACCGCTACCTGCATGCTCGACAATCATTTTACTGGTTTCACTTTCTTGATTTCATTACTTGCCTGTGCTGTGCTTTGCTTGGCTTTTAATGTGCTCTGTGATGCCTTGGTGCACGATGATATTTACATGCTGATAATTATGATTTCAATTTCAACTTTTAAGCAATCAGTTCATCTTGCATCACAATCTCATTCACAAAAATCAACAGCCAAATCTTCAAAGGTTTACACGATGCATTTTTTAATAACTGTTTAGTTCTATTATTTGACTGATCCACGAGGCACGCCGCATTTTTCAAAAAAAAATATTTATCGGACGGAATTATTCAATTTTATTCTTGGATTAATTTGTGCAGACAGTTTCTCCGCTCATATTTATTTCTCTGCCAGTGTTAGCATTGAACCAGCATTGGTTGCCGGTTAATTCAGTGAAATGGGTGTACAGTCATCGTATTCAAAATCAAAAGTACTTGGAAAAGGAAGCTTAAAATTTAATTTTAATAATCTTTGTCTAATTTCGATTCTGATTCTTGTTACATTAAATGGACTGAGCAGTGCTGCACATCGCAGAAGAACAAGTAAAAGGAACCCGAGCCGTGATACAATTTGTGAAACGCGTAGTGGACATGGAAGCGGAAGTGCTAGCAAGGGTGGTTGTTCAACGGCAACGTCAACCACCTCAACGTCATCGTCCTCAACTTCATCTTCACCGCTTCGGACAATTCTCATCTACGGTGGCAGTGGTATTTTTGGTTCATACTTGGTCAATTTTTTTCAAGAACAACACTATTTTGTGACAAGTGTAGACTTTAAAACTAATGAAGAAGCTGATTTGAATATCCTGCTGCAGCATAATTTGACGTTTGAACAACAGGTACATTTCAAATTAGGTTTGATAATATTATTGTTGCAAAAAAAATTATATCATTTTTACGAAGGTTACAAGTACTAATACCCTGCCTAATTGGTATTTTAACTGTTCGCTCAACAGGCTTTCATTGTGGCGAATGCAATCCCAGACAAATTGAAGTATAATGCTATCATTTGTACAACAAGTGGACTGTCAGGTAATTTAAGAACAATTTGTGCAATAGTTATCACCGTGTTTTTATAAGTCATCAATAAAAAACGGAACATTCTCGTGTTAGTTCTAATAAAAAATTTAATACTGTTCAAATCCAGGGGGAAACTTAAAATCAAACAGTTTCATGAAAAGTGTTCAGGAAATGCTTGAAGAAAACTTGTGGAGTTCCTTCATTGCATCTAGCTTAGCTCCAAATTATCTCCGCGAAAATGGATTTTTAATTTTGATGGGTGGCAGAGACGCACTCAAACCAATGCCGACTATGATTGCCTACAGTGTGGCCAAGGTAATTCAATCAAATTATGGGAATTGTATTACAAAATGTTGACTCCTAAATACCTAACACCTGTAGTGTAGTCCGGAGTACACGGATAGCAAAGAGTAATCGAAATAAAATTACAATAGCAGAAATATAAGTAAAAGGAAGCATTAAATAAAATATGCCGGAACTTATTTCCTTCAAACTGTGTCTACACACACTTTACAGGCCGCAGTTCATCAGCTCGTACGCTCAATTGGGATGGAGGGTAGCGGCTTGCCCCGTGGAGCGAAAGCCTACGCTCTCTTACCCGCATTCATCAATTCGAATCAAAAAAAGAATCGTGGCAGCTCCCCAGGGAAATATTTCCACGAGGATCCACTACAGGATCTGGCAAGGTGCTATGTCATTTCATGCTTTTTTTTAAATATCAAAATTGCTCCTGCATAGCAGACAGGCAGACAGCAAGAGCAAAAAGCAAACTATGAAATACCTACTCCAAGTGTCGTTCCATTTTAGTTAATCATTAATTACGTAATTAACTACATTTTTCAGAATGCTGTTTTCATGGATTAACAATCAAGACTTTCTGCCATCCAGTGGAAGTCTCATACAGTTCCTTATGTCAGCAGATGACAAAACAAATGTTGTAATCTCAAACTAATCCCATGTACACTTACACTTGGGGTCACCATCAAAGTATTGTGAGTAACTACATACTTAAACAGTATCTTACCTACAAGCACTTTTACAATCTCTTACGTACAAATTTTATTCTCTTATTATCATCGACATTGTTTTGTTATCTCGTGCCTTCCATTATACAATACGAAGTAAGTAGGTACGTATAATGAAATATACTCACTTACTACGATTAGCAACCAAGCAGATCTATGATACAATTATGATACATATTATCTTTATAATGCCCAAGTTCTTGACCATATGATATACGATTATCAGTTTATGAGTTGATTGATTGGCCCAAGATAATGATTTTAATAAAGTCAATTATAATAGAACAAGGCAAGATACCATAAGTTATTCCATAATAGCAATTATAATACTGTGCAGATTTTGAGACCTAACATGTTATAATAATTATAACGGCCAAGTAATCAGCATTGCACCGTACTACTGCCGCTATCGCGTTTTTCATCTCAACAATGCTAGAGTAGAGGAATCACTGTTAAAAATCACATCAAAAGCAAAAGGCCTACGATGCCTTCAACCTCAACGCTATAAAGTGTGCACATTCGCTCAAGGCACAACAAAACGAGTTTGACCTAAGCTATATGTATTATTCAGCCATAAGCCATCTTAAAAAGGTACTCATCACATTGCAAATACATCTGTATACTAGTTGAACCATACATATATGCAGGTATCTAGTAGAAGATGGAATCCAAATGCTCACAGTGACTGACAGCTAAAAGACAAGCCTGATCAGAGTTGGACTGACTTTATAGAAAAGATGACCCAACAATGCAATGCAATGGCAACAATATCCTGCAAAACCTCATCATGAGAAAAAGGGGAAGTAGTTAGTCGAGTGTATACTAATATGTAATCTTGTATACTGTTTAGCTAAAGTATGTAGGTATGCATGTACATACCTACCTAGTTTATAAACTCACCTTTCATGTATAGGTACGTATGTACATAACCACAACGAACGACTTGCTTGCCTCTTTCTGCCGTCCCCCGACATACTTTTTCCTCTTTTTGCAAAAACTGTACGGACACTTGTAACATCATATTTTCCTCTTCATTCCCTCATTTCCGTGAACA
The DNA here is from genome assembly GCA_034695205.1 of Dicyrtoma fusca. NCBI lineage: Eukaryota > Metazoa > Arthropoda > Collembola > Symphypleona > Dicyrtomidae > Dicyrtoma > Dicyrtoma fusca. The sequence goes on along the minus strand of JAQFZC010003948.1, from coordinate 2,356 downwards.
TTCCACAAGTCTTGAATATCTGAAAAGACACATTTACTTCAAAAGCACATAAATTCATATTTATCTTAACGACATCCAGTGAAGTGTTCCAGAAAAATTACAAAATGTAAACATTTTTGTCGTCAATAATTTGTTTAATTCACCGGTGTGTCATCCAACGGAGCTGAATAGTTAATCAGTGAACCAATCCTTCAGTTCTTCAGTAAAAACTTCAAACTTCTCAAAATCATGTAAGCATCATTATATACCTACATATAATTAAATACTTTACTACGTACCGTTAACTCTTGATTAATTTCAACTGTTAAGCACAAGTTTAAAAATAGGCAAAAAATTGTGATTTTTACTAACTACCAGTAGTTGACACAATTTCACTGATGGCATAATGCACTATATATTCTGCCAACAAAAATTAATTATTCTAGATACTAAATAACAATGGTATAACAAACCTTTTGTGATTTTGAATTGACAGGTGGTTCTACGTGCTTCTCACATTCTTCACCATCGGCACCATCTACTTCTTCAGCATCATCGTCCGGATCATCCGCGATATCATCGCCAGCAAGAAGAAATAGCGCCCGACACTTTCCTAGCAACTAGCTACAACTAAATTAAGCTCATAATGTAATAGTGTATATTTGTAAACTATGTATAATATCATTTTCTAAACCAATACTATTTTTATAATGAAATATAAACAGTTTACAGATACAGTAGTAATTACAATGACAAGAGCGGATTTAAAATGCTGGAATTTAAATAGAAAATACAGAGCAACTGTTTTACGTTAATACTGTAGTGGGGAAACCATTAAAGTATTTTGAACTATTTTGTAAATATTCACACATTCTCTCTCTCTCTCTTCCATGAACGACCAGGGTGTAAAGACCATTTATTTTGTATTACTGTATTACTCTCAACATAGCAGTTATTATTAGCAGTACATTGCATCTTTCCGTGCCATAGTGCCTTTTTAATTCTGTATTTTTGGAAAATTTGGTTACAGATTACTGAAGAAGATGAATGATTAAACTATATGGCTATTTAATGTTGTTTTTTAAACTAAAGAGAAGATTTAAGGAATGCATGTTTTATGCATGGAGCTCAAGATTCTGATTATATCTCATCTTTTTGCTTCTGGCTTCCTGTGTTGAGAATTCCACGGATTTGTATATCACAATACTGTTGCGTACATACTTACTCACACCGCCACAGTTACAGTGATAAGATAGATTACAAATTACGATACAGACATCTTGCAACCCTATGCCTTTGTCTATAAGGATGAAGATAGCTGTAGCTTAGCCTCAGCTTTATCTTTCATGTAGGTACACACGTTATTATTTCGTACAACTTGAAACCATTATATTACCAACACCAGACAGTACACAAAAAGGCAGGCTGCAGAGCATAAGCAAATCCAGAATGAGAGAGAGAGAGAGCAAAGGAGATCGTCGAATGTTGACGACGATAGAGATTTAAAGCGTTGCTCCACATTTGTTCTAATTCTTTCATCAAGCTTATTCTAAGCAGTCATTTTGTACAGAGAATAGTTGCCATCTCTTACTATAAGTTGAGTCATACTAATTGAGTCTGCCGTCAGTCTTTTCCCTTTCCAAGTCTAGAACAAACTCCAACTTCAACTACATAAACCGAAAACCGAAAACCGAACCGTCCTTTATTTTCTTAATTCTACTTTGACTCTGAATCCGTGATGTTGTAATGTAATGTAATGTTATCCAGTCCATACAAGAGTCAAGTCTCACAATTCCCGACCCCCATCCCAACCAGCATAGCAGAACAACTGCTTCAAGTTAAAGCTCTCCCAAGTCCGGATCCAACTGTGCCTATATCTGTATGGCAGGCCAAGCTACATGCGCCTACCATTATAGAACAGAGACAGAACGGTAACGGACCCAAGAACTCCTCATGTGTGTGTACCTACTCGTACTTGTGCAGTACTGTAGTTGCTCTCTTGTTCCTGTTTAGTTTCTTGAGGATCTTAATGGGAGGGAATGCTGTTAGTGGAGATGCATGCAAAAATTATTTACTTTAGAAGCTGAAAGTAGGTTTCATATGAGGACCAAAACAGAAACCGAAATTTTTCATCTCTCTCTCTCTCTCTCTCCCTTTACATTTTACTTTTACTTTACAACTTTGAAAAGTCTGCCAAGCTTCTTCATCCATCCTTCCTTCGTAGTCCAAATTCAAACTCTTTCGAAGTCAAGTGCATATTTTTGGCAAGGGGAAGCCTGTCTCTTGCAAATATCCAAGAACCATCTTTTTTGCATTATCTATTGTCCACCATCATCGTGTAGAGTGTCTAGTAGTAAAACTATGCGAGGGCACCTAC
>JAQFZC010003947.1:0-17293 GCA_034695205.1 Dicyrtoma fusca | reverse complement strand
ATACAATGGCTTGATTACGGAGAATGCTTTAGTTTTTAACTTAAAAAGTGTTTTTTCAATTGTGGAAATACGGGATATTTCTAATTAACTATAAGATAGAATAATTAGGGGTTCGGTTAAATTAGCTAAAACGATGGAGAAGGGAATGTTGAATGAATGGCATGGCCAAGGAGCTGGAGACGAGACTGGCAGTTGGATTTGCGGGAATATTCCTGCAGAAAGATGCACAATCCAACTGGACATTTGACTTGCTAACACTTACATACTGAAGACTAACCGGCAACGCGACTACTCGGAATCATACAATAAATACATATTTATATATGTTAAAACTGAGTACATTCAGTGTGATGCAGTTGAGCATCTACAAATTCTACAGTACGAAAAGGCGACTGCCTGAACAATTTGTATAAGCGTAAAATTACACGAGCGTTCCGAAACTGAAAGCAGAAGTAGAAAATTTCTAATATAAACTGCAGCAAAAGCAATCTATTCAAATAGGTAGACCCAAATTTACCCAAAAAGCGGCAACACTGTAGCTAAGCTAAAATTTTGAAGCTAGTTTGCTTCTAGCTCCTTCATGAGCAAAAATGTTGGTGGAAATCCCTCCTCCCTCTATTTTATTACGGCCCCGTACTCAAAAAATTTTTCAGCCCGTGATCCGTCTGTGAAGCAGACAATGCCATTTGCATTTTTTTACAGGTTCCAACGTTCCATGTCTTTAATTTGAGTCGTAAACTCACTACTGCCAAGCTCAATCGGGCTACCGTATGTATAAGATGGCATACGCAGAATAAGAATATTTGATGCTCATTTCACGCACAGCGCCACATGACTTTTTCTTCCAAGAGCTATTGTGTTGGCATTCCACAAGCTTTTTCCCTCAGTCAGTGCATAACTCGTATAGCCAAGCCCTTGAAATGAATTTCCAAGGGCATGAGTCCCACCAGGCATTGCATAGCCGCAGTGGGAGTAGATTTCATAGCACCCGTAATGCACAGACAAGCCAATCTGTGAGCTTTATTAAGAACCAAGATGTTGCTTTTCTTTGGCTGCGCACCAACTCGTTATACCAAAGTCAAGGCAAGGTCGAATAACCGCAGCGTAAATCTATTTGGTTACTTTTGTTAAAGTCCCCTATGTTTTATCAACTATTCTGCGGCAATGTCCCATAGCCGTTACTGCCTCTGTTGATTTTAAGCTACAGTGTTCATTCCAGGTAAGTTTTTTGTCCAGCTGTACGCCAAGATACCTTACGCTTAACTTACAGTTTAAAGCTAACCCGTTTAAAAAGACCGGTTTCAACTTAACCTTACGCTTGTTTCCAAACAAAAATAAATCCGCTTTTTGTGAGTTAGCATTCAGACCGTTTGCAGGGCACCTGGATTCAATTATACAAACGCCTTATTGAATCCTGTCTGCTACTGCACCGGGGTCAATCCCCATCTGTATCAAGCACCCATCATCCGCAAACCCTTGTGAGAGAAGCAGACGAGATTGTTTTGAGTTTACAAAGCAGGTCATCCATGACCAGGTTCCAGAGCAAAGGCGATAAGACTTCACCCTGGGGACAGCCCCGCTCGACCACTTTTGTTCTTGTAATGCCACGTAAAGTAGATTCAATAGATTGATTTTTTAACTTAAAGTTGATCCAATTCTGTATCGCTGGATTTATTTCAAACCGTACGAGCGCTCGGGAGATAGCATGCAGATTAAGGTTGCTGAATGCACCCTCAATGTCGATAAACGCTCCCAGTGTTATCCCCTTGTAGTTCATTGCTTTTTCAATGAACGCCACCACTATGTGGATTGCAGCATCTGTAGATACACCCTTGAGATAGGCCAACTGATTGTTAGATCTCAGTGTGCTTACAAGTTCAGTGTGTTTACAAGTGCTGATCCACAAGTCTTTCTAATGTTTTTAACAACAAAGAATTAACTGAAATCGGTCTCCACGAGGAGACAGATGAGTGTTCCTTTTTTCCTAATTTTGGAATAAAAATAACCTTTGATTATCTCTAAACCTGTGGAACAAATCGTTCCAGCAAACATGTGTTGTACAGTTCCAACACGTGCGAAGAGAGAGCATTATATCCATGCTGTAGTAGAGCGGGCCATATGCTGTCCGGACCCTGTGACTTAAATGGGCTAAAGCTGAAAATTGCTCGCCGTAGTTTCCCCAGAGTCACTATGTCCAGCTTTGGATTAAAGGCCTCAAAACCGTCTTGTTCTGTAATCATGTGCGTACTGGAATCATTTGGGAAGTGGTGTAGTAGAAGCGTATCTAAAACATCCTCTACTTTGTCACTCTCTGTTCCAGTTTTTAATAACCCTGGGTTCTTTTCTCGCTTTGCTACCAAGTAATCTGAATAGTTTAGCTGCTTTAGGCAAACTATTGATTCCTTCGCAGTATGCTGACCAAGTGGCTCTCTTGTCACTGCGAATGCTATTTTTATATTCTTTTTGGGCAGCCTGGTAGGCCGATTTGTGTTCATCTAGCCTAACCATACCCATTTGCCTATAAGCCTTCCGTGCCTTCTCACGTAATTTTTTGGTGTATCTTGTCCACCATGGCACAGTTTTGCGACCTGGGTACACATTTTGGTGGACAAGTTAACTTCCACAAATATAGTATAGTATTAAAAATACACTCCGCCTTATGGTTGATAAATTCATGGCCGGAGCTAATCTGAGGGTTTGAGGTCTGCAGTCGCTCTCTTAAATATCCTTCGTATGATGCCCAGTCCGTTTTCCTCACATTGCGTGTATAAATGGAATCGGGTCTTGCAACTGCCACTTTAAACTCAATGTATCTATGATCTGACAACGATTCATCATCAGCAACATTCCATTGAGATACGCAACTCGCGCCCCATGAGTTGTAAATGTGATGTCAAGCACCTCCCTACGACTCTGGGTAACGAACGTGGGGTTTTCACCCCTATTAGTAATAATCAGATTTTGGCACATAATGTATTCAAGTAGCTCATGGCCCCTCAAAGTTTTATCTGTACTACCCCAAATTTTGTGATGTTAGTTAGCGTCTGCTCCTACTACTAGAGGTACCTTCCGAGCATCACAGTAGCTAGCTAATTTACTTACTGCTTCAGGTGGACATGGTGCATCATGAGCCATATATGCTGAAGCAAACAACATTACGCTATTTTTCCATACCGTACGAATTGCCACCATGTCCCTGTCTGACAAATCTACAAGCAATTCAGCCCGCATGTTTTCTGTCGCCAGTATACATGCTCAAGGTGGATGTAAGGATGAATTATCGGTGCACCCAGTGAAAATACTGTCATTGTTGCTAAGTCCTTTAATTAGTCCTTTTATGTGATAAGGTTCTTAAATGAGAGCAATAAAAGAATGACAATAGGTAGTTGGATTATTTATTTCTTTTTTTATACTTGTTCGTAGCATTATTCTGTCGCGTCTGCCACATAAAGCGGAAGACGCATATTTAGAATGATGCAAGTTAATTTGTGTCAGTAGATGGGTGTCGCTAGCGTCCCCCTCGATTGAGCTGAACTATTTAAACGTAAACTACCCATATAAGTTATAAGGCCCAGCTCCACTTCTCACACCTCTGGAAATAACCTCTGTTAATCTAACCGGACTACCACTGTAAAACAGTTCGTAGTCCCGTTTGTCATTCTTTAGGAATTTAATAGTTCCCGGATGTAGTCCAAAAACAACGGAAAAATTGTTTTGGTATACAGAAGGTTGCGTTCTTCAGTTCCTATGGACTACCCGTACTTTGTGTCAAGCCTCGGGTTTAACAACCTTAAAGTTCTCATACAAATAGTCACATCCAGTTTATTTGGACCGTAGAAGGTAGCCCGGTATTTCTGAAGCTTAACCTCAGCTATAGCTTCTTGGGTGCGCCACGCCTGGAAGTGTTTGGTTCCATCAGGTCCCGTCAACTCCCAGTTATTCACTTCTTCTATCAGCCAGTTAGCTGTGATGTCATTATGGCAGTCCACATGAACCCCGCCTCTCATTAGTGTCACACCATGACTTTTGTACGCTATAGGCACCTCCTTGCCGATAGCTTCCAAAATCTTTTGATTTAATGTACTCCTTATAAATATTTGAGCTGCACTAGGTATGTATCTTTGATGGTTATCAATGTATGTGATGACCATCGGGTACTCCCCTTTAAACATGTCCTTGTCTGTCCTGAGCCTTTTCTTCTCTACCTAAGTATCAGCTATTAAGAGTGTGCAGTCTGCTCTTGTCCACTTAGAAGTGCTCACTGGAGTGACCCACGCCCCCCCCCCCTGCTGCCGCCCATGGAGTTCGATTATCATTAGTTGCTGCAGTGCTACTCTGGTTTGTGATAGGTTCACTTTTGCCCGTCCCCAGCTGCCGCCGTCCTTGCTCCTACATTTTTGTGTGCTACACTATCCCCTACTGACGCCGAATCTGACGTAACTGTGGAAGACGGGGTATGGAGACCCCTCCTTGGACCAAATCGACCCCGCATTGGAGGCGCACCTCCGTCCGTAGTTCCACTACTATTTAGATTGGGCGCCCATAGATGGTTACCCGCATACCTACCCCTGATTTTACCTCGAAAGGTTCCGTGCAAGGCAGTTCCAGGTCCGCCCGATGGGCCCGCTGGTCCTGTATCCGCCCATAGTGCATTCACAGTACATCCTTTTCTTGCTACTCTGTCTCAGCCTGCGCCAACCTCTAGGAACGAAGCCTCTATTGTAACTGGCAACAGCTGCCCATTTTTTACCCGGTTTCATGGTTGATGTGCTATTGCCCGGTATCAAGACACCAGAAGCAATTACACCCATTCCCCCAAAAACTGCTGCAATCATTGCTGGATCGTTCATGTTGACTGGTGGATGATTCTAGTTCCAATAATTTTGAAATCCTTGCCAATCACCACCACCTACACTCCCAAATCCCGCATGCATGTTCCCATTGTTGCCGTAGTTTTTCTTTATTTATTTTTCGCTTGGCAGCACCTGATAGCCCTTGAAGGTCATTTCTATTTGTGATGTTGCCTGGTTTATTTGCCTTAAGTCGATCTTCATTTACTTCGGTGTCATAACCTGTCCGGAGTATGTCGTTTTCCGTGTTCAGTGACTTCACGGAGTCATTGCTTATCTCATCAATAACAATGGGGTCATAACGATTGATGTTTTCTAAATTGCCGACAATGTCGCTCGAATTATTCAGACCTGAATGTGATAAAAGAAGTACTGTTAGTCCCTCAGTTTTACAGTATTGGTTCAGTAATGCCGCTTCTTTGTACATATTTCCCAAGAAATTACAAAACTTCAGTTTCAGTAGAATTCGAATTTTTCCTTACCTTCTTCCACGATCCCCGTACCTGGATTCACAGTAGTTAAAGTGCAGCCCCGTATTCTTTATTTAATTCACTAGTGAATTAAGTGATTAATTATTAAAAATTTATTTCAATTTTTCTCCACTCAGAAACTCTACTTCTAGTATCAATACTCAGAGTATGTACTCTCGGCAATTTAGGTCCCGGAGTTTCACAATGGGTGTGGACGACGGGTTTTTTGTTTCCCAGAATCCTCCCCAGTCCAGCCAAATATTTATAATTTCCTTGAATATTCTACTACTCCACCACTAGCTGCTTCCTTCTTAAATGAAAAATTTATTGAAAACTTTCAATAGCTGTTCAAAATTAAGAATTATCGAAAGTGTGCTCCTTGAGTTCAAAAAAACTTTTGACTTCACTCTGTCGCAGCTTTTAGTCTCTTTGACTGCAACTGGCATTACATCTAGGGAGATGTAATGCCAGTTGCAGGCTAAAGAGGTATTCCACAATAAAACTTCAATTTGACTGGTATGCATACGCACACAATCCAGATCTAATAAGCATTTTTTCACACCAAAAATAGAACCGCAACCAGTCCATTGCTATGGGTCTTATTTCTATCACATGTGCACTCATAGGCACTCTCTAAAATCTATTATCTATACTGGCTTTCGGCAGACACACTCAACTACGAGCCAACGTCTCTAATTGGTTTGTTTGAAGCGTTTATGCATCTGACTTACTAACAAGTGCCTTATTTCCGCCAACCTACGACGTCAGATATCTCATCCCAGAGCAAACAACGGAGCCATCCTCTGTTAAGTATACCCTTTCATCCTATTTAGCAATATAGCAACTGCACTCCTCCAGATTCTGGCCATCACATTGAACCGATACACACGCATTGTCTACTCGTTTACGTACGACGAGATCTGCAGCGCAACAAAAGTCAAATTCATGTAAGGAGCAATCTGGATTTCTGGCTTCTCCACCATACTACCCCATATCACGTGCATGTGGGACAGATGGGACGACGTAGTCAAGACGAGAACACATGCTCAATCATCCCAGACACAAAAAGTCACTCTCCTAAGCCATACATCACCAGGATGTAGGTGTCCATGGTATTGCTTCACTTCTTCACAATGACGCTGTGCTACACTCACATCTCCATTCATATTCAATAGGCAAGCAGACAGTTAAAACAGCCTAAAGTTCGGAAGCAAGACTACAATAAACAGCAGGCAACCAAGCTATAGATGCATCTAACTATGAAAATTTGGCTTATCTTTTTCAGCTACATGATTTGTTTCCTAACATCGACAATCTATGACGTCACACGAGCAAGAACAATGATGCTCTCTTCACTGCTACCCACACTCTACAACTTACTATGCGCTGGCTGCCGCCTTGCGCAAATCTGCTGATGTATGCCATGGCCAATTGAGATTATAGAAAAGCATACCTACAACTCATTAAGGGTGACTCCTCCAAAAATTCCGCCAGGCTGAGTTCTCGAAACGTCCCTACAAAAATTGCAGTCACCTTAGTCCTCTTCATGGGCAGCTTAACGTCAGCCACATACAAAAAATCACCCGATTTAGCAACTAAAACAAGCCTGCGCTGCTGATTGGACTACACCACACGAGATCCCTAGCTTTTATGACAAAATCCAACGACTTCAAATCATAAGATCGGGTCTAATCAAAATATCTTGCCTACATGAAAAAATGCTATCACCAGACACCAACTCATGTATTGAAGCCATCAAAACTACAGATTACGACGTCATCTCTGAATCTCCGTGCAACAATCCCATAACGCTAAACCTGGACTCAATAAAATATCACACCACAGACGCCGTTTCTGATGTCACCCTTCTGCACAAACCAGGAGTTCAATCAGATCTGTGTCAAGTCGGAGAATAAAATCTCTTCACCTGCTTACACCACACTAACCTTCATGCATGTACCTGTAGCCTTTATGAAACCCAACGCCTATCCACTTAAAACTCTACAGCTGAAACAGGATAGAAATTTCAACTCACTGCAATCATACGAGTGCGCGGGCAATTGCACTTAATTCTATTGTGAACGAGGAGAATGTAATGGGGATGAAGACTTTTGCAAAAACAGGATGCGTCAACAATCCTGCCGCGTCCGCCTGCCACTCCCAGTATGAAAATTCTACCGTCATACACAAAATTAAGACAACACTAGGATATGTGGTACCACGGTGTTGGGGTAGTGTATATGTAGTAGTCAAAATATTTGACTTAAGTTGACGCACTAAACATCACACTTGTGTAAACTACATGTACCTCCAACGGGATACATGTCAAAACCTCTTAAAAACTCCCACGTTATATCAAAGCACTCAAAATCCCTTGTACTCTCCATACTACCTACTTCAGCCAGCAAGGATTTGAAATTCACCAACCACGTGTTAGCAAGTGCCGGGCCAATTACTGTCCAAATCTGGTTTGCAGAAATAGATTATCATATGATAAAAACCATTACATGCCCAAGAATTAACATTTTTGCGTTGAACGGTAAGCTAATATCAGCTGTCATTGTTTCTATCATTGGATCATCAATCCATCCTCGGAATTGCACGTACAGCAACACTGGTAACAATGATTTATCTCACTAGAATCATGATTTTGTTTAGTGGTTGGTTTGTCTATTTTGCAAAAGTCTACAATGACCCCAGAAACGTCAAACACCCCGCTGCAGTCTGATAAGAAAACGACAAATCGTACATGATGAAGAATCTGCCAATTCACTGCTAGATATTAATCCTAGTCCATATCACACTACCATTTAACAGCTGGAACGAAGATCACCTCGGACTTGGAAATCAACACTCCTTGCAGGAGCTCATCTTACACTCTTATCATATTCTGCGTCCAATGTGGACAGGCGTGTGCTAACTCTGCATCAATGTCTGCATCATCTCAAGAATGTTACACAACGCCCAATCAAAGCCCCTGCTCCGTTCGATTAAACACTCGTCTCGCCCTCTCTCCTATTGACCAAGACTTCTGTTTTAAGATCGAAGATGCTTACAATAATCTACTAGGAATTATCACTATTGAAACCAATTCAGTGGCTCTTCAATGCATAAATCATCTACTGTACTATGCACCAAAAGCCGATGCCAAATGCCAGAGCTCTCTCCAGTGCTACAACCTATTCTCCTATGCACGGCAAACAAATGCGAAAAGTTTGGCGTCCATGATAGTCATAGATTTTAAGAAATCCATGAACCATGCGGGCTGAAATACGTGTAAGGCCATAGATACCCTTTATGCTCATACTATCTGACACGCGACTGCCACTTTATACGACTTTATTTGAAAAATCCTACTAAATGAAGTTTATTTGGTCTACAACTGTACAGGCTGGACACATGCCGTAGAATTTAAAGTGACGACACATCTAGGAAACTCTACTGTCATCACACGTGTCAGTTTGGTAGCCGGAGCACCGGTGTAGGTACAAGGGATAGAAATAACACTCATATCAATCTCTACACCTCCCACTACGTTACTCACAGTGCTTAATTACAAATGGAAACCGGACAGCACTGGTGCCGTGCAATGATCGAGGAGAATACACAATAAACGAACTCGGAGAAATCAGCTGTGACACAGAGGAAGAAGAAAACACCCTTAACCCTACATGCATAGCAAATATGTCCCTGATAAGAGCCATCACAGATTCCGAAATAGTAAAGTGCATTCTTACCCTAATCAATCCCGACAAACTGATGGCATTGAATCCACTACCCGCCAAAATGGCTACGGGTCTCTTAGTAACCAAACATGACAACATTGTGTACGAATCATCAACGAATACTTTATTAATACAATTAAGCACCGAAAACCTCCAACTCACACAAAAATCAACGACGTTACCTGCACTACTGAAGTTATCAAGCTCGTCGAACGCTAATTTTGCGTAGCTGCAGCCACACTTTTTCTACACAAAAAAGTCTATTCCGTTGCCAACGTTGGAGTCCTTGAATATCCACAGGCAGGATTTTACATCCCAATCCACTTGACGGACTTTTTTGTCACGTATAACCAAAGCGGGAAATTTAATTTGATACGCCCAAAGTTGATGAACCATGTCTGCTGAAATGTACTAAAAACTTTATCACCTTACACGTCCAAGGACATTTACATTACCTGGCCAACGTGGACGTCCGTGACCAACATTCAGCCATATCTGACGAACCCGTGTCCACCGGATCTGGATTCAACATATTTTCAATCACTGAAATTAGCTGGTACTCCTGGATCACTCGCGGAGCTGTATCCCTTGCTATCCTAATAGTTACTTTTTTCACCTTCTACGTAATTTATAAGCTATCCATCACAAAGATGCTGTTAACTACCATTTACTATTCTACACTTTAACTGTGTTTCAAGAATTATTTTAATTCGCAATAACTAGTCAACGCCAGGAAGAATATTTAGATCTTGGATCAATTAGAGAAAATCCTCCATTAGCTCCTTAGCTATTAATTAGAATTCCAACATTGTAAAGCCATTAAGTAATTACACTCATTAGCTAAGTAACTATTAATCACACTTTAATTATCATCACATTAATGCTATACTAAATATATTTATGCCTTATGTTGTCATAACTACTAACTTTTCATCTCAATGACCCTTCACCACAGTATAAAGCAACGGAAGCACATCCGTAAACTCACAATCACCATCACCAGCCTTTTCAACGTATTGACTCTGACTGCTTACTGTCCCCAACCACGAAGTCTACAACGCAATTTCTGTGATTCAATAATTATGGTTCAAGCATTATGATTTATTTATAAATAAGAAAAACTGAAATTAATGTAAATTCATGTCATGATCTAATTTGTTTTTCCAAAATATTCAATTAGATAATCCTAATTTTCTGTAAATACGAGTAATTTCCAACCATTCCAAAATAAGTAAGAAAAATTAAACTTAAATTTATTGGTATATAAACTCGGATTAAAACTCAATAAATCATCATTTAATTCTCAACTCTCGTTGACTATTACTGCTGTCTTATTGAAAGCATCTCACACTTCCCTTTATTATCGACGTTCATTAATTTTATAAATTATTAAAAGTATATAGAAGAACACTCATCTCATTTGTGAACAGTCTTTTGGATGCTCGTAATTTGAGTGATTTTCAGTTACGTTTTTCTGAGGGGGGCATGTATGGGCAGCTAAATTCATTAGAAAACGATACTAGGTTGCTGTATCTATGTAATGAAACTTTTACCTTAAGAGAATATTGGGAAATACTGCAGGATATTTCAATTAGAAATTTCCAATAATAAACTTACAGGAGAGAAATTGGCGCAAAAAGTTTGTGCGTACTTTAAATGCATTTCCAAAGTTTTATGCACTTGAAATTTTGACATAAAATTCTTAGGTTTATGTACTTAAAATATGCAACTTTAAAAGCCAATTATTTAAATAGTGATTAAATAATTTAATGCTCGTTAAACCAGAAACTTTTCTATAGTGCGCCTGTACAACGCTGTAGGTATGAGGCTGTAACGCACAACGAAAGGACTACCCTTTGCGCTGCCTAATAAATGGACGCCGCCTAGTTTTCGAGTTCGTGACCAACAATCGTGCTAGATGGAGTTAAGAGGTTCTCGAGAGATACAACGGGTCGTCCACAAATGGTACTCCATGCAAAAGGTCAGTGGTTCTAAATACAGTTCATGGTTATAATGATAAAAGGTAGCCATTTATACAATTTGGTCAGGTGGTCGATGGTCCCAAATAAAGAGTTTTTTGCATGGGACCATTTATGGATGTCCCCCAAGACAACGATGCTACGACCATGGTGGAAATGTTGGAATAGAACTCATGAGTGGCAGGGACTGTGAAGACATTAAATAAGTTATAGTTGGGTCTGTATGGAGTAGGCTTTTCTGGTGATGGGATACAGATGGAGAATGGGGGCTGATGAATGCCATTCCTGCAGGGGCTTCGAATAAGAAGACGTCTGTCTGGGAACACGAGCTGCAAGATGGGCAGAGATGGGGTTGTGAATTGTGTGCGAGGAAGGGATGGGAGGTAGTTTCTGGACGTGCCTAGATTGATTGGAGTGCGGTATGCTTGAGTTGTGACTCGATGAGCGCTGAAGCTCAAAGGAGGAGATAAGAGCTGATGGCTGCCGACGTCAGCTTTACTTTTACTTGTCCTTTCACTGGCCTTTTATTGGTTTCATGTATGACACTCGCTCTCACTTCCTCAGATACACTCATTGCATCTCGGTATCAGTCCAATGTTTCACTTATATTCCAACTTTTACACCCAACCACGCTGTCTTCATTTTTCTTTATTACTTTTTCAAATCACATTTAATCTATCATTCCTCGCTTCCTCGTTCGCCTCCATTCAAACGCAACACCAGCACTGCACCAGCGCTCGGCCCTAAGCGAGAGCCACACACTCAATTCATTCCCAAAAAAATTCAATTATGACTCCGCTCAAACTACACGGAGGACCTTGAGTCCAGTTGCGAGCGGTGAAGGAGGAATTTTTTGAGCCGAGTTCTTTGATTTGAATAGGACAAATGGCCAGTGGAAAGGATTGGGAAAGCCGGAGACTAACGGAGTCCCAAGCCCCAAGCCCAAGTAAACAAATATTTGTCCGACTGACGTTCACAAACTGTACTTGTGCCGGTGCACGTAGAGACAGACGTGGGGCTCTAACTGGAGCGAGTGTAGTGAGACGGATGGCTGGAACGCACAAGTCAATTGATCAAAGCTCTTCCCATTCTTACAAATCGCCCGCTCATTTTTACTAAGTCAAGTTGAATCAAAAACTACATTTGAAATCCGGATAAACATGTAAATACATGAGTTGATGCGTCTGTCTGTGCGGTTGTTGTTTACGTTTACGTGGTCGTCTCGTGGTTGTGGTGAAATGACTGTCTGTCTCGCCGAGAAAAATTACACCATTTGTAGATTATTTGCTGGAATGATTTGTTGAGAGCATTCTGATTTTGACATAAACTAAAAGTATCTCGGGATGTATGACATAGATTGGTAACTTTCTCGACATATGGAGAAATCGCTCTTAGCACTACACCTTCCACTATTGCTCCCTAAGCCAGTCGTACACTTTCAGACACCCCAAACCATCCCGTCCCTCACGTTTAACAAGTAAATCCGCCCACGCTGTTGCCTCATTTACTCCGGGACAGAGAACCTGTTTAGAGGAATATTTAATTGGCAATGGATTAATAAATTAGCCCTCCGCGAGCGCGAGCTCTCCGAGTGATGTGGGACAAATTCGAAGTGGGACGGTTGAGGACAAGTGGCTCCTGTGGGTGTTGATGCTATCATGTTGGGATTCAAGAAGTATTTATAAGACATTACATTGGCAGTAAATAAACAAAATAGTCAGATCAGAACTTCAATAGCATCACAATATATATATATAAAGGTATTTAGCTTTTATGAGCTTCCAAGCTACTAGCCCAGTGCCTTCCTCCATTCGTCTCATTGGATGGCTTGAGTAGTACATTCTGAAATAAATTATCAAACTATTTAGTCTTCATTTTTCAAAACGTCTCTACGGTAAGAATGGCTGGGAAAGCAAGCTCTTCCATTCGCAGTGCAGTGTGGCTGCTCCTCGTATAATTTAGCGTACGATCCGAATTTCTAGTGTGGAAGAGACAGAGAGAGACACTCGTTTGCCATCCATAGCTCATCCATTCATAGCCTGTCTAAGGATTCACAAAACTACAGAAATGGTGATCTCCACACGCGGGAAAGTAACCACCGGGAGTGTATCCGCTGTCAAAGGACACCTCCGCTCGTAAACGCGTGTCCAGGGACACATTTCCCATTCTATTTAAAAATGTGTCCGCTGACGAGGACCCTTGGCTGGCTACGCGATTGTCTGCATCTGACAGGAGAAAGGACAAAGAAGTAGGTATGCCTACTTCTTCATAATGTACTAGGGCCGTAAGACAGACGCGACTGCCGACTGACTCGCCGCCACAAGGCGAGGAAGGACAGAGGAACTCCTTTCGTGTGCTTCTTAGCTTGTTTTTCTCCTTTCACTTGAGTTCCTTTGAGCTCGCTTTCCATGTAGCCTCTGATATATCTACCGTCAATACCTCTATTCAAGTCTGTCGTTGTTGAGGAGATGAGAAAAAGTGGTAAGATGAAATAATGGATGGCATCAAATTCATCATTCTTTCTTTACATTTCCCTCTCACATGCACAATAGTCTACAGTCTACGGTCTACCATTACATTTCCTTGCTCAACAAATCAACCTCTGCTTCTCATCATTTCAACTGAGGACTGCCGCCAATAATTTCCTGCAACTCAACCACCGCATTTCCTACGTCGTATAGATATAGCTCTTGCACCGTGAACTTGTACGAAGTGAATGCGGATGTACCGGAATCAAACCAAGCTCATTTATTGCCATTCATTATGGCATTATTGTATTACATGTATGTTCCTGTAGACCTATTGCTGAGCAATGCAATGCAGCTTACGTTGTAGCAGCCCTAGTCTATAAACCAGAGAATGCAAGTCAGGAATCAGCCGCAGGAGTTAGCAGCCCACGAAAACAAGTTTAAATTACTCCAAATTAGAGTAACCAATTTCATTCAATACATTCTATATCTCGCTATGTTCCAATCATGAAGTTATCTTATATCTCATAATACATTTTAAAACTGCAAAATAAGTTGTCTTAATTTCCTCATAGTCACCCGCTGCTTGGCTTGTGCCTTAGGAGCGGGACACGACGTATACATTGGACTCTTCCTTGCCGAAAAGCTTTTGTGTTTGTGATGCACTTTAGAACTGTGGCTCTCAGAAGGGTCCAGCTCACATTGGAAAAAATGTTCTAAACAAAGCAAAATGTGAAAAACTTTGTTGGATTAATGACTGATAAGGAGCCTATATGGAGAGCAAACAGAGATAGCTTCTTGAAGGACGACGTGCTGTGTGTGTAGATCCGTGAAGAAGAAATGTTGGTAAATTGATTGGTGGCTGTGACAGGGTTTTTGGGAGAAGTTGAGGCCGTTAGGAAGAGTGCCCGGGGCTGTTGTGAGCCATGAATTGGGAATTGGGAGGGAGCTCCATGTTAATTCCGGCAGTGGTTGGAAGTGCGTATGGAAAATGCCGGAGGAGACACGGAAAAGGAAGCTTACGCTTTATCGGTTCAACACAGGAAGACAAGTGACAACAATCTCACGTTGGACCTGAGGCAAGTGATTTGTCGGCGGTGTTGGTGTTGGTCCCGTGATTCCCTGCACTGATGAGCGAGGCGGATTATGCTTGCAGGAGAACGGAGCAGGTTCCTTGCGACAGGAACTGAACGAGGAAATTCAAGGAGACCACGTAGGGATTTCGGTTACGGTTACTTGTTGAGACAAATTAGATCTGGTGGGAGGCTCGAGCATAAAAGCACCCCTTCGGAGGTCCGTGTAATGGTCTCATGTAGGCGGTAGCGCCGGAGTCGGTCGAATTCTCCGGGGAGCATATACGCTACAATTACCAATCAATAAAAGGACTCAAAAGGAGCAAAGCCTCGCACCCCACACACTAACTTTGTTAACAATTGTTTACCCCAAACAACCGCCACAATTCAACTTTCCCAGCCGAACCCTCTGGTCACACAACACAATCAGCAAAACCACATCTTCACTCACGCCTCGCCCTCTACACCATTTCCGTATTCTCGTTTGCTCTTCACACCTCCACTTGCCTCTTGCCCTCTAACAACCATCTACCATCTCCGGATACAACCCAACTAGAGCCATCTGACTGGAGATCTTTTTTCAAAGGCAACAGTTCATGTTTGGAGAGCAATTATAGCCGATTAGGAAAGCAATGGTGACCAAAGAAAGATTTATAATATGATCCTGGAGTTAAAGGTACCCAGGAAAAGCTAGACCGTGGAGTCATTCTTTGTTGATACTTGCACACTTAAGTATTTGAAGGAATGATGTGAGATAGTGGAGAGGAGAAAAATCGCGGTGCGTTAAATGAGGATTAGAAAAGAAAAAAAGTGTGCTGTGGAGGCGAGTGTGTCCGACAGGGCGACATGGCGACTGACTACTGAGTAGTCGTATTTCTTGTTGTGGTTGCTACTTTTGTCTGCCATGTACAGAGGACCTGTTCTTCTTTCTCGTTTTTTGGAGTTTCACGGAGGCTGGATTGAGTCTGTGGGAGAAGTGAGACCAAGACAGTATACTGTAACATGGAAGAAGGTTTGAGGAGTGAATGCCTCGCAGTCATTGTTTCAAGTCATTGTTTCAAGGATTCTAGGATAAAATATTCCCGGAAAAGATGTTCCCAAAAATGACAGACGGTGAAAAAATGTTCCCGGAAAAAATGTTCCCAAGCTCCAATTAGGAAAAAATGTTCCCAGGTAGAATATATTGTAGAGAAAAAGACGAATATTATTAGCAGACATAACAACACTCTTTAAGAATCTTTTAAGCATTCTGAAAATGAACAATGCATATATTACTATTTAAATATTATTAATTCTTAACTTCGCCGTAGCGGTTGTTGCTTTTAGTTTAGTATACACTTATTTACGAATTTTACTTTATTAAATTTTTTATAACACGTCGTTTAATCCTAGTAGATATAATTATTTTTATATTATTTAAAACTTTTTACTTTAAAACTATTTCTTTTATGCAGTAATTTGTATTTTTTATTTAAAACCACTACACTTACACAATATATGAAAATATAATTGTGTTCCTTTTAACAAAAGATTTAAACAAATCATTTCTGTACTTAAAGTGTGCAGCTAAAAAGTTTAAAAGGTTTTAATTCATGAATAGTGTATAGTGTTGGTTTTGCGAATACAATGCAACTGCACAGCAATAATATTTTACACAAAGGACTCACGTGACGCATTTTTATGTTACATACACATATAGATGATCCAGGTTTAAGGTGCAAAATGACGCGTAACCATTTTCGCCTAATTGGAAAGTGACGCGCTGGCCCAATCTTCAGGATCAACGTGACGCGTATCCATTTTTACCACTTTTTAGTGTGTGTGTGTGTAATATTATGCGATTCAAAGTGGTAATAATGGAAACGCGTCACTTTGCATTTCAGCAAAAAGTGATACGCGTCAATTTGCTCCTTTAACTTCGATATATTTATTTTCGCACTCGGGAACATTTTTTCCTACTTAGAGCTTGGGAACATTTTTTCCGGGAACATTTTCTCCGTTTACCGTTTCAAGTCAACTTTTGCAATTTGAGTGTCTGCCACTACTTGACATCATCCTGATCGTCTACCTACAGTCAACAGTCATCCCTTCATCCTTCCTCCCTCCGCAGCTCCGTCCGGAATGCCATCAAATGACAAAAATACATAAGTTTTCACTTCGATGTGATGGAACAGCGGACGACGAGCTAAGTGAGACATCCTATACCGTCATGTATATTCCGAGGCTCATTTTGTCTCATGTTTGTGGTTTGCTACATTCAACACACAGTCAACAGATCTCAGTTGGCTACAAATTCTAATTTCCAGCTGGGGTATGTTTTGCTGAAGTTGTTACTTAAATATTTACATCGTAATTCTTTTTAATTAAGAATAATAATAATGGCAATTTGAGAATGTACTGTGTGTAACAATAATATCAATGGTCATTTATACTTTCGTGCGCGCGGGATAATTTCTGATGACGTGACGAAGGAATAAAAAAGTACGCAGGAAAGTATAAAGTACGAGAGAGATTCGCGAATTATTCACGAAGTAAAGGAAACGTTACGGAATAGAAAAAGTACAGTCTAACTCAACCTTTAGGAGGGAACTCACATTTATATACTACGCGACAAAAAACGTTTCCTCACATATCTTTCCTGGGTTCTTGTACTATAGGGAACCACAGAGTGAGAAACGTAGGGCGCCAATTTCTCAGTGGTGAGGAGAGCTACTACAACGCATGGGGC